>PVJX010009674.1:0-60134 GCA_004027295.1 Dolichotis patagonum | reverse complement strand
CTATTGAAAGACTCCTAGATATAATTAACAAATTCAGCAAGGTAGCCGGATACAAAGTCAATACACAAAAATCAATAGCATTTCTATACACTAACAACAAAAGTACTGAGAGAGCAATAAGAGAAACTACACCCTTTACACTAGCATCCAAAAAAATGAAATACTTAGGAATTAATCTCACGAAAGAAGTAAAAGTGGTATACAGGGAAAATTATAATACCCTGAAAAAGGAAATTGAAGAGGATCTCAGAGAATGGAAAGACATACCCTGTTCATGGATAGGAAGACCAAACATTGTAAAAATGGCGATTCTCCCAAAATTACTATACAGATTCAATGCCATCCCAATCAAAATACCACTAACATACCTCATAGATCTAGAGAAATCACTCCTAAAATTCATCTGGAACCAGAAGAGACCTAGAATAGCAAAGGCAATTCTAAGCAACAAAGGCAAGGCAGGAGGCATCACAGTCCTCGACTTAAAATTATACTACAAAGCTACAGTGATAAAGTCAGTATGGTACTGGAATAGAAACAGACCCAGGTATCAGTGGAATAGATTGGAAGATACAACCACAACTGCAAACTCACTGAACCACCTCATCTTTGATAAAGGGGCCAAACATGCTTGCTGAAAGAATGACAGTCTCTTTAACAAATGGTGCTGGAAAAATTTGCTGTCCACATGCAGAAGACTAAAACTAGACCCATGTCTATCACCATACACTAAACTAAAATCTAAATGGATCAAAGATCTAAATATTAAAACAGAAACACTAAAACTGCTGGAAGACAAAGTAGGTAAAAACCTCAAGGATATAGGGGTAGGAAGAGAATTCATGAACAAGAACCAAAGTACACGGGAAGTACTTCCCAGAATCAATAACTGGGACCACATCTTATTAAAGAGTTTCTGCATGTCAAAAGAAGTTTCCAGCAGAGTGAAATGAAAACCCACAAATTGGGAAAAAATCTTCATGGACAGCGCCTCAGACTAAGGACTTTTGTCTAGAACTTATAAAGAATTAAAACAAATCAGACCCTCGAAATTCAAAGACCCAATCCAAAAATGGGCATCTGAAATGAAGACACAGTTCTCAGATGAAGAAATAGGAATGGCAAATAAATACATGAAAAAATGTTCATCATCATTAGTCATGAGAGAAATGCAAATTAAAACCACACTGAGATTCCATGTCACTCCAGAAAGAATGGCCAAGATAGAAAACCCTACCAACAACAAGTGTTGGAGCGGCTGTGGGGAAAAGGAACTCTTCTGCACTCTTGGTGGAAGTGTAGACTGGTGCAGCCACTGTGGAGGTCAGTCTGGAGATTCCTCAAAAGGCTGGGTATGGAAGTCCCATTTGACCCAGTTATTCTGCTTCTAGGCGTATTCCCAGAAGAACTGAAAACATCATACCACAGTGATATATGTGCACCCATGTTTATAGCAGCACAATTCGTAATAGCCAGATATTGGAAACAACCTAAGTGCCCATCAACTGAGGAATGGATAAAATTTGTGGCATTTTTATACAATGGAGTACTACTCAGCTATAAAGAATGATCACATCGAGATTTTTATAAATAAATGGACACGACTTGACACCATTCTCTTAAGTGAAATACACCAAACTCACAAGGGTAAATACCATATAGTCTCCCTAATATGAGATTTGATAAGAGCATATAAGACTTTATGGTAAGCAAGAGGCCCCATCCCATAGCTTCAAAGTCTTTCAAAGTTTTAAATCATCAGTTGGAATGGTGTTATCCTGTTTTGTTTGACTATATCATACATGATGATATGAACAGCTGTTTTGAAGAAAACATTATGACAGCTATTGCTGATTTAATATAGTCCTTCTTAGAAGTCCTAGAATGTTTTTTTTGTTCTACTTCCATTGGTTCTATCTACCACGTTTTGTCTTATTGGAATTTGAATATGTGTGATAGTTCAAACAAATTTTTTTCTTTTTTATCAAAATTAGATATTATAGTACCCATTGATCATTTTGTGTTATTAGGTTCAGAAAGCCCTGTAATTGTTTCACTCTATGCATGGCTTTATACTAATGTGTTATGTTTGATATTATTGTAATTGAAACTATGCTCAACTGTAGCAGAGTAAGAGATATGGTGTTAGATACTGTTGATGTCCAGTTGACTTAATATAAAGTACTGTGTTGCCTATCTTGTCCTGCTCTGATCTGCTCTGTACTGCTCCCTTTTGTTTTATTCTCTTTTAAATAAAAAAAAGAGAAACCAAGAAGTAACAATACAAAGGCTACAAGATGACAAAAGGAAGTATAACTTAAGAATAAAAAATGTGAATGAAAAACAGGGTTAAATACAATAGAACTACAAAAGTTATTTACAGAAAAAATTGAAAAAATGTTCCCAAGCATAGGAAAAGGAAATGATATTCAGATAAGTGAGGCATGCAGAACTCCAGCCAGGTATTAGCAAAACAGATCTATACCCAGACATATAATAATCATCATCCAAGATATTCAACGCAAGAACAGAATATTAAAAGTTTTCAGAGAAAAGAAATAGATCGCGTATAAAAGAAAACTCGTCAGAATCATGACAGACTTCTCAAAACAAACCACCAAATCAAGAAGAGTTTGAAGTGAAGTATTCCAAGTCCTGAAAGAAAATAGTCTTCAACCCAGATTGCTGTACCCTGAAAAAGTGTCTTTCAAAATTAATGGAGAAGTAAGATGCTTCCACAACAAATAGGAACTGGGGGAGGTCATGACTGCCAAACCAACCCTACAAAAACTACTGAAGGACATACTAGAGAGAAAGAAAAAATACCATGGTTTCAGGAACAGTGGCATATGGTGCTCACTGGGGCAGACATTGGAATGAAGGGGAAAAGTAGACAACGAATGGCAGAAAAATAGTATGACAGAGATGAAGCAGAGAATGTTGGTCATGATCACTAATATAGAAGGCCTTGATTCACCAATAAAAAGAAACAGAGACAGAGTGGATCAGGAGATAGGGTCCATCAACATACTTTATACAACAATTACATTTAACCTGAAAGGAGGTTTATAGACTGAAAGTCAAAGATGAAAAAACAACACTCTACGTGACAGAAAACCAGAAAAAAATGGGGGTAGCTTGCCCATCAGCTGCAGATTGGTTAGAAAGCCATGACAGTCTTATACAATGGAAAACTACTCAGTATAAAGGAAGAAAGCCTTGAGGCTCTTGTAGGTACATTGATACAACTTGAGATCATACTTATGGGTAAAAAAATTTGGAATGGCTTAGGTGAATAGTGGGTTGCCTTCCTACAATAAAAATTAAAGGAGTTAGTGGAATACAAAATGTTCAAGACATCCTGTGAAAGTAAAAGGGGAGGGATTGTCTAAAAAGGGAAGCCAGTGACCATTGTTAATCCATTCTTATGATTTGAAACCCATACTGTTTTCATTGTTCTGTTTAGTTTGGTTTTATTCTGTTTCAGTTTGTCTACTTGTATAGATTTGATGGCATGGACAGCTATTCCAAAGATAGGAAATATTATGGTAACCATTTTTTATTTCCTATTAGCTTAATTTGAAACCATATACTGCTTTCACTGTTTGGTTTTGACTGATTTCATTCTATTATGTTTTGTTTGATATTATCAAGTTTGGTGGTATAGGCAACTACTTTGAAGATAATGAGACACACTATGATATCCATTCTGGTTTGACTATTATCTTCCTTTGAAATCTTCCAATGTATCCAATATTTGTTTTTATTGATTTTTTTCTGTACTGTTTTGCTCAATTTTATTATGCCTGATGATATGGGCAATTCTTTTGAAGATAACAAGAGGCATTATGGTAGCCATTGTTTGTCTCCTTGTATTTTGTTTTTAACTCATGTACCATGTTCATTCTTTTGTTTTGATTGACTATTTTGTTTTGTCTCATTTGGTTTTATTATCTTAAAAAAAGAAAGAATAATTAACCACAAAAGGCTATCGAAATATAAGAAATGGGCCACACAATTGGAACAATGTTCTTTGATTTTTTGTTTCTGTTGAAATGTTAGTTTCACATGGGTATCATCCAAATCAGTGGATAAATCCCTCAATACACAGAAAAGTGTGAGTGCCTCTTATTATACCTGGGTTCTCTCCCATTATGTGTATGACATACATTTCTGTATTATTTTAGAGTTGAAATTTTTAATATTTATTTAAGAGGAAGATTATCCCTTCACTTAATCTTCCACTTCTCATGTTTTATCATTTTTTCACTTCCATCTCTGAACATTTTTTATAAGTACTCTCAGTAGTGGACAAATCACCTATATTATCAGAATCGTTTAGTTCAAAGAAAATAAATATAATTCACAAAGATTCATCAATTAATTTTAATTCCCATGTAAATATGTGCACATTTTAAATTACCTCTCCAAACCTACTCATTCTAAAATTCTTTCCTCAAATATTAAGCCTTTCTTACTGTTCCTGAATTTCCTTTCCATTTCAAATGGTAATTTGTTTTCCAAGTCTCTCTGGAATCTTAGGTATACTCTAAAGAGTCACATATTCTGTCTTACCTTGTCCTTGTCATAGCTTGTGTATGTCTTCAGGCCTCTCTAAGGATTACTCATTAAGTCTTATTCAACAATCTCTTGCTTCTTTATCACCATACCTACACCAGTCTGCATTCTGAGTAAGGCAATTGGAAAGTTATTACAGATTATTTTTATTGAAGATCCTGTGCAAATGGGAGAAGTGATGTGGAGAAACTAGTCACTCTTCTTGAGTTACTTTTGCTTCATTCTTTAGGGTGGTAGCCTGTGTGCAATTAACAAGTATAAAATGTTACCAAATGAAATGACTTTTTCAAAAAATGATAGCGAATTACTTGCAAATATTGACTAAATTAAATTCTGCATCACAAAATGTGTTCTCAAGAGTACATAGGATGTGAAACCTCTTGATCTTTAAGTGCACAGCTAAACTCTGGGAAAGGATGTGTTGAGAAACCAGGGCAGGAACTGGGGCTGCTGATGTTGTGATGCTCACTTCCATGGGTGCTGCAGTTCACACCTAGAAGTATTGTTGGAAAGTTAAAAAATGTTCAATGCAAACATGAGGTAACACAATGGTAGAATGAATAAACAAGTAAAACCATATGGGGGTAAAAGTAAATACTGGATACTTAGTCTAAGCTGCAGTGCTTTTTCAGGTGGTGGGATTTATTTTCATAATGAAAGAGCTTCTCCACAGAGATCAGTAATGGAGCTCCACCCTGTGCGAGCTTGCAGTAGGGAAGACAAGTGCAGCATCCCAAGGGTGAAGAGCACTGCACTCTTTGCCCTGAATCCTCCCCAGGAAGGATTCTCTAAAAGGCATGGTCCATCACAGTAGAGAGGTTGGTGTCTTTGTTGCTAAGTGCATTCCTGCCATGGCCCCTGGGATGGGCTACACAGGACACCATGAATGAAGTTCTCTGGCATTCATTATCTAAACTTGCTTCTTGTTAATACAGGATCTGGGGCTCAGAGCATAGTGTTTCAGGCGTCTGATTTTGATCAAGTTCATTGTTGTTGGAAAGTGACTGAGAAGTAGTGATAAATAATGTACTTTATGAGCAACAAATATGGTGGGACTTTAAAAACTTTCAACTCCCCCTGCTTGACAGTCCAAGATAAGGCCAGCTGTACCCAGGTGCACATTTATACTTCCCAAACATAGAGACACATCCTTTCCCACCCACCTGTACAAAGAAACCTGCTTAACAACTGATGAGGAAGGGTTTTGTCTTAAGCTCCCAGGCTCTCAGCTTCTGTACTTGCAGCTTACAAACCATACAAAAACCCCAGGCTCATTTCAGTCACCACTGACCCTTGGGAATGAGTCCCATGAGTCTTCCAGCATAATAAACATGTGCCATCCTATTCCTTGGTGCCAGAGTCTTCCTTTTGGATCACAACTGCTTCTGCAACAATATCATCTCAGGTTACAGAGGAAAATAAATTTGTAAGAGATGGGAACACATTTTTATTTCTTTTAAGCTCTTCAGTTAGTAATGAAAACAAATATCTTGCTGAAATTGCCTATCTTTAAAATGCATTCATTTATATGATGTTTTGAAGTATGTAAGCATAGTCTTAAGAACCTGAAGTTGTGTGATATTTTTCATAATTCTATTCATTGGTGAGTGATCATGCTGTGAAAAACATATTTGAGTAGCTAAATTTGATTGCTGTAGAATATCAAAGCATTAGTTAAAATCCAAGCACTCATGAATGACCACTAACAATAAGCTATTCAGAATAGGGTACCACTTTATTTTCTAGCTCCACAGAAAGATCATGTAGCTGCAGAATGGGTGGATGGTGACAATACTGCACCTCACATCATCACTTAAAATTTAGCCACACAAACACATACACTCCAAAGGAAAACTTTATCTTGAAGAAACTATATAAAATGATGAATATAAATGAAAGGAATATATGAAGAAATGAGTAATAAGTTCCTGAGAAGAAAGAATAATAGGCTTTTCCTTCATATTATTCCCCTTTTTATCTCTCTGCTATAATTTTCTGATATTTGAAGAACTGAATAAACTTCTGAAGAGAACAGCCCTGAAATTGAAGACTCACATCACACAATAGCATTCCTGATTATCACTATTACCTTAGAAAACAAACCCATGGCAAACATTTACTAGTAAAAAAAGTAAGAATAAAAAAACCATTTTCACATGAAAGTATTGATTAAAATGTGTCTCTCTGCCAAGGTGGAGTTTGGAACAAATCAACAAGCTATAAGAATGCAGTACAGTGAAAAGAATACTGTAAAGTGCTCTTGTATGAGACTGAATACTGTTCTAAGTACTGTATTCAGCTTAGAACAAAGGCAAGAAGGAAAGAAGAATTTCACATAAGGTGAATTTAATACAATAAAGTGAAAGGGAAATATTTTTATGTCCTTTTTATATAGCATCTTTTTGCATCAGTTTGGCAAGCAGCTGTGCTCTGTGTACTGTGTAACCCCGGAACAGCATCCTGCTTCAGAACATCAAGCAATAAATCAGAAAGCAGTGGTTAAGAAGCAAAGAATTAGCACTGCCCATATGAAACTTGGAGTCTAAACAAGAAATTATTCTTATTTATTTACTACTTATTTGTGTTTAAGTGCTGTGGTGGACATCATAGATTGAAAGTACTACTTAATTATGGTTCCTTATATTCAGTAAGACACATAGAGAAGCAGAAATCATCTTGATGGCTGTATTGGTGAGAACTTATATCAAAGTAGTAGAGATTTACTCTCAGAATCTTCAAAACTCTTTTGTGTGGGAAACATAATTTTATCCTGCACTCCATGTAGTGTTGATTGTGTTTTCAGAGCCCTGTTCACATCCTTATTTCTAAATCTGTAGATCAGGATGTTTAGTGTCTAGGTGATAACTGCATAGAACTCAAAGGCCATTTGGTCCTTGCCCATGCGGTAACTGAGCAAGGTGGAAATACATGAACAGGAGGGTACCATGAAACACGGCCATGGTTGTGAGGTGGGCAGTGTGAATGGAGAAAGCTTTGTGTCTTCCTACCTTGGATAAGTTTATCCTAAAGATAGTAGTGATAATGGAGTTGTAGGAGAGGAGGACATTGACAACACTGAACCCATGACACAGCCTATGAAATTGAACATCACAATCTCATTGATGAATGTGTCTGAGCACGACAGGGTCAGCAAAGTTGGAATTCATATAAAAAGTGATTTATGACATTTGAGGTATAGAAGGACATTCAAAATGTGCAGCTTGTGTGGATGGCTGCATTCTTCAAGCCTATGTTATAGACATAGGCCAATGGCTGGGTGCAGACCCTGCTGGACATTGTGATTGTATAAAGAAGTGGACTGCAAATGCCCATATAATGGGCACAGGCTGTGACAGTCAAAGTGAGACATTTCACATCTGTGAAGGCACCAAAAATACACTTGAATGGCATATAAATTGTACGGAGTCCTCTTTTGCTCAATAGGAGATCAGCCAGAATCTTGGGAGAGATAGTAAAGGAATAGCAGACATCACAGAAAGACAGATTGCCTAGGAAATAATACATGATTGTGTGAAGTCTAGGGTCTATTTAGATGATCAGAATCATCCCTAGATTGGCAACCACAGTTACAGCACAGATGATAAGGAAGAACACAGAGTCCCCATTGCACATCCTTTCTCCTGCAAAGCCCTAAGAAAACAAATTCTACAAATGCAGTGTGGTTCTCCACTGCCATTTCTCAGATCTGGAGCTTCCTGAGGATAACAAATTCAAGTCCAATCTGCCCAGTTTAGTGAATTATTAAGACTCTGACTTAAAATTTAAAAAAAGAAGGAACTTCAGATGGCGCCTCAGTGGAAAGAACGTGAATTCCCACTAGTTTGGGGGTGGGGGATGAAAATGAAGAAGATGAGGATAAAGCAGTGAAGAAAAAGGAGGATGAGGAAAAAGGAAGAAGAAAAGGAAAGAGGAAGAAGTTAGAGGAGAAGGAGGCAAAGAAAGGAAAGAGAGGAGGAGGAGAAGAAAATAAAAGAAAACAGAAGATAAAACTATGCAGAATTTAGGGAAGTTTTTGTCTCTTTCTTATACATGGAGAAACTGATGTCTTTAAAAGTCAGAACAATAGTTCCCAAAATTAATTATTCCAGAAAATGTATGTCTTCTGACAAGATTGCTGTTGTTTTCAATTTTGTAGAAATACTGTCTTTCCCCATAATACAAAAGCTTGTTAATTTAGAAGCCCATGTAATGAATATATCTCATTCTCTTTCCACTAGTATCTAAAATCATGCAGCAGATGGAACTAAAGCAGAGCTATTCCCAGCTGTCGCAGTCTCACACTTGCCTGTCAAACACAGGTCCTGCCAGTTTCAGCAGGTAGCCCTGCACCTTCCATGTGCTAGAAAGGTGACTTCCCAGGGGTCAAGACCTGCTGGAGCCAGCAGGTGAGTGGCTGCTATGGATGCTGGGAGAAAGGGCTCCATGAAATTTAAGCTTGAGTAGCTTATGTTAAACTCATCCTTCTCACCTTTGGAGGCTGCTGTTGATCAAGTTTTAGTCTGTATTTCAAACCAACTTTCAGAGATATTCACAACAGATCAGAGGGTGTAACACATCATGAAAATATCCCATCTTTTCTGAGCCATTACCTCTGTAAATTTGTTTCCTATCTGTGTTCCTCATTGTAATTCCTCAGGATATGTTATATTGGGGGTTTTCTTTTGTTAACCAATTTATGTTGAAGATCACTGAATTATGCTCATCTTTAGTTAAAAAATCAGTAGTCTTTAAGAAGGCAGATGGATTCCTGGTCTTGCTGTTATATTTTACAAACAAGTTATATGTTCCATAATGCCATACATATCCCCCTCTGATCTGGAAACACATAAGAAATGTGAAACTGAAGATAAATGAATTAAGAAAAGATAAAATAATGATATAAAGATCAATTTACAATTCTCAAAATCTTGGCATAAACTCATCTAAATACCTGTTACCACAGGCAATTCTTTTAATGATTCCATTTATACTGTCACAACATTTTAAAAGTATGTAAAGTACAGTACAGGACACTTAAATGAAGTTGTATTACCTCTGTAATCACATTAGTGTTTACTGTTTTCCTGCTGTCTATGCACAGCTCTTTTTGAAAAAAAATTATTTAAATAGAAAAAAACAGAAAAAGGATAAAAATAATACAGAATTAAAAAAACAGTAAGAAATCACTAGTTGATAAATTACATTTTGTCTTCTTAGAAATAGTTGTTCAAGTTACAAAATTAAAGCATACAAAGTGGACATTCAAACAGTGAAACTGCAAAAACGTTCTGTTGAATGATCCAATAAAAAACTTAGCAATATGGTTACCAATGCTACACAAACCTACATGCAGTTATATCTTTTAGAGCACTTCCTTTTCCTCTCTTTTTTACAATAGCACTTACACATTTTGGGTTTCATTACTCTTACATTTCTTATTAATTTTTATACTAGAGGCACAATGTGATATTTATAAGTATGATTCTTATTTATTTCAATAATGAGAATAGTCTCTAGTTGTCTCGATTTAACTATGAAGGGCTGAAAATCATCCTTTTTATTGCTGAGTAATATTCTACTGTATAAAAATACCACATTTTAAAAAATCCATTCTGCAGTTGATGGGCATTTTGGTTGTTTCCAAGATTTAGCTATTGCAAGTTGTGCTGCTATGAACATGGGTGCACATATATCACTGTGATGTGACTTTTTCAGTTTTTCTGGAGAAATACCTAGGAGGGGAATAGCTGGATTGAATGGAACTTCCAATCCTAGATTTCTGAGAATTCTCCATACTGATTTCCATAGTGGTTGCATCAATCTACACACCTACCAAAAGTGGAGCAGTGTTCCTTTTCCCCCACAGCCTGGCCAACATTTGTTATCAGTTTATTTCTTGATGGCAGCTATTCTTTCCGGAGTGAGATGAAATCTCAATGCTGTTTTAATTTGCATTTCTCGAATGACCAGTGATGGTAAACATTTCTTCATGTATTTACTTGTGATTTGTATATCTTCATCTGAGAACTGTGTACTCATCTCAGATGCCCATTTGGGGGAGCATTTTGAATTTGGGGGCATTGATGTTTTCCAGTTGTTTTCCAGTTGTTTTCCAGTTGTTTATATGTTCTGGATATAAGTCCTTTGTTTGAAGAGTTGCTGGCTAAAATTCTTTCCCATTGTGTGGTTTTTCTTTTTCACTCTACTGGTGATTTCTTTTGAAGTGCAGAAACTTTTTAATATGAGAGTTGAATCTTTGAAGTGTTTCCCGTGTAGCCTGAGTTTTGTTCATAAATTCTCTGCCTGCCCCTATCTTGCCAAGAATGTTTCATGCGATAATATATGGTCTTTTTTGAGATTTTCCCATGCAAAGCTGAGAAGAATGTGTATTCTGATGTGGTTGTATGGAACACTCTGTAAACATCTACTAAGTCCAATTGCTCACAGTTATGATTCAGTTCTATTATTTCTTTGCTGACTTTTTGTCAGCTGATCTATCTCTTTGTGACAATAGGGTATTAAGTTCCCCTGTTATAATTGTGTTCTTTGTTTTTCATGTGCATTAGTATTTGTCTTATATAGTTGGGTGCTCCTGAATTTGGTGCATATATACTTATAATTGTTGCATCATCGTCTTGAATTTTTCCATTAACAAGTATGTGGTGACCTTGTTTACCTCTTTTAATCATTTTAGGTTTGAAGTTCATGTTGTCTACAAATAGAATAGTTACCTCTGCTTTTTTCTGGGTTCTTGTTGCATTGAATACTGTTTTTCCATCCTTTGACTGTTAATGTGTGAATTTCTTTTTGGGTCAGATGTGTTTCTTGTATACAGCATGTTGTGTGATCATGTTTCTTGATCCATTCTCTCAATGTGTTTGTATTGATAGGTGAATTGAGGCTATTAACATTTATGGATATCACTGATATGTACTGGCTCGACTTTGACATGTTATGTTGCAGTTCTTTGTTTTCTGCTTTTTCCCCTTGTTTCATTGCTTGTCCTACCTGGTGTTTCTTTCTGTTGTTTTTCTGGAAATTGTGTTCATTTTTACCTGTATCCAGTATGACTTTCAATAGTGTTTTAGGGTTGATTTTGTGGATATGAATTTCTTCCATTGTTCTTTATCATGGAAGTATCTTATTTTTCCATGAAATTTGAAAGACACTTTTACTGGGTACATCAGTCTGATTTGAAAGTTGTTTTCTTTTAAAGTTTGAAACACTTCATTCCAAGCTTGTGTTGACTTGAGGTTTGTGCTGAAAAGTCTCCTGTGATTCTAATGGGCTTTCCTTGATAGGTGAGTTGTGTCTTTTCTCTAACAGTCATTAGTATTTTGTTTTTATGCTGCATTTCTGGGATTTTAATTATTATATGTCTAGGTGTAGGTTTGTTTTGCTTGTCTTTGTTTCACATTCTATATGCCTTACTTGTGTGCATATCAGATTTTTTCCCATATTTGGGAAATTTTCTGCTATTTACTTATGTGAATATTTTAGTTATATCATTTGCATTGACTCCTGCATCTTCACTGATGCCTATTAGTTTTACATTTTTTCTCTTGCCATCAACTTGTAGCTGATTTGTGATGTTTTATGCTGCTTTGCTATTTTTAAAAATTTGTTATTTTAAAAATTCTATCCTTTCATGATCACTAATTGTGATCCTGTCCTCAAGGTCCAAAATTCTACCCTCAGCTTCATTTAAATGGTTTTTCCAGCTTTCAATAGAATTTTTGTTTCTTGGATGTAAATTTGAGTTTGTTTCATGAATTCTGCTTATTTTCTATGCTGTTTATTCAAGGTTTCAATCAGTTTCCCATGCTCCTGTATTTTGTTCTCTATTTCTTTTCTAGCTGCACTGAGCAACTCCTTTCCTAAGATTGTTATTTCTGTCTTTACATGAGAGATTATTTTAAATTTGATTTCCTCTGTAGCCTCATGGATTTTTTTTTAATTTCACTCACTATTTTTGAAGAGCTTTCTGGTGTGCTACTTTTGAACTCCTCTATTTCAATGTCTCTTGTACTTGCTCCTGATGGACTAGATGTTTGCTATTGCATTTTGCTTTTTCATTTTCCATTTTCCCCTTCAGTCCCACTAGTGTCAACTGTTGGTAGTGTGTATCTTGGTGTCCTACTGTAAGGTTGATTGCTGTCCAGTTGCTGTGTTCCACATTGAAGAGGTGGTCCAGTCACCTGAATTCCCCCTGCAAGGCCTGTTGAGTGAGTTCTGTATTCTTCCTAGGCTGACAAGCCTGGGAGTATTGATGGAAATCAACCACTAGTTTCTGGTGTTATCATATCTTCAGGTTTTCCAAGTTACCAGATCTCCCTGTTTATAGTGTTTATCTCAGCTAGGACCCTACTGTATCTCTTGGTAGCTCATAGGCCCTTTTAATTTTCCCCAGTTTCGGGGAGGCCTTATTGGCACTCTCCTCAACTTATCTGATATTCCCTGTGTGCAGGAAGGACTCACTAACCCACTGGCTAAGCTCACCAATGGCCTACTTCTGGAGGGGCTTTGTTGTTGCTCCTGCTTACTCACTGAAGATGAGAAAATCTATTCCTATTTTAGGGGCAAACTTACCTCCCTGATGGAAGCCTGCTGAATTCTTCTGTTTGGACGAGGGTTTACTTAATCCCCCCTCGATACTGCATGGCTAATCCACTGCAGTCCAAGGTTCTGGGTGGAGGTATGGGAGTAGAAAATCCACAGCAATACTAGGTCCAGGAGGTGGGGGGGTCCCCAATGGCAGCAGTGGGACTGCAGGGGCATGTGTTGTGGGTTGGACTTCTGGGTCCCATGTGGTGGTCTGCAGGGATGCTGGGGTTGTAGGAGGGCTCGGGTCTAGCCTGGCCCCAATTGTGCTTCTGGCTGAAGTTCTTGGGTCCCACAAGGTGGTCTGCCAGAATGGCGGTGGTCACAGAAGGGCCTGGGTCTAGCCCAGCCCACATGCATCACTGGTCAGAGTCCTTAGTCCCATGAAGTGATCTGCTTGGATGGCGGGGGTTGCAGAAAGGATCATGGTCTAAACTTGCCCCATGTATGCACAGCTATGAAAATGCTAATAGGTAAAATAATTAAAATGATGTTTGCATTAAGTCATTTGATTTTATAACAAGTTTTATGGCATTAAAAATTAAAAGCATTTAAAATATGCAAGAAAAATGAGAATAATACCAGGAAACATCACTATGAGATACATCACTACTGACCTCTGCATTGGATGCAGCTCTCTCTGCAGAGGGAGAAGCACTGTCTCCTCACTGCCCTGGGTGGAAACTGTCTGGTCCCTGAATATTGATCCTTGGTGTCTCAGTAATAAGCGACAGATACCATTATATGATTTAACATCTGGTATGTCTTACAGGTAGGGTGCTTGTGAAAGAAGTACATAGTTTTTTTTAACAGTATTTTCTCAATATTACCTAGCAGAATGCCCAGCATTTATGTCACATTAGCTGGAATTAATAACTAATCAAGTAACATTTATTACTTCTAGTTCACCTGTCCCTAGATGAATTTTCTTTTAATGACCCAAAGTACAAACTAAAACAAACACAGACAAAAAAGTACAAACAGTTTTTATTATAAAACATTTTTAAAGACAGTAGCAAAATTAGCACCTACAAAACACATTAGAAATTACTAGGCTTTGCCAACTATTGTATTTTTTTATTTTTATCCTTGGAATTGAACTCAGGACCTCATGCTTGCCAGGCAGGCACTGTGGTACTGAGCTACATCCCCAGATGTAGTTTTCTAAGTTTTAAACAAAGATCATGTCAGAATAAAAACTTTAACTATTACTAGAGACAATACATTCCCTTCTGTTTATGAACATGAATTTAATTATCCTACCCTGTGGTTATGGGTATTTGTTATATTTAGTTTATTTATATTTAGTTTCCCATATCATAAAATCTGTCATAAGTAAAATTATACATCCAACATTTATCATATATGAGTATTTTTTTGAAGTAAATAGTGCATAGCCTATAAGTAGAAGTGGGTTAGATCCTAAAATGGCAATTTTAGCCTTCTTACCATAAGCATTTTATGTTACCTAATTATCACTACCACATTTGTCCACAAGCTGTGCTTAGTAACCTCTCTAGAATTTGAACCAGATTCTAAAGGTCCAAGGTGGAAAGTCAGCTTCTAGACTCTTATAGATGTGGCTTCCAGGAATCCACAGAAGATTCCTCAATCAAGTGTGTGGGAATGGGTTTCCTTTTAAAACAACTCTTACTCTTCTCCAGGGTACATTAAACATTGTTTGAAAATGGGCAAAGTTATTGAACTGTCATGTCCTTGGACACTTAGAAGGCCAGGAGCCCAGGGTGAGTGAGGACAGAGGGTGGCAATAGGGAGGGCTGGCATGTGGCAGCTCATTTGTTTATATCACACTGGCTCTCATGCATTGCCAATATGGATGTGAATAGAAAGTGACGTGGAGGCCCTCAATTTGTATGGACCAAGAAGTAACAAAACGTGAGGCCATTGTCCTTAGGATGACACAGCCCCATGGCTTTGTGAAGTGTTCTATCTTGCTGCCTTCTGCAGGATGTTTCATAATGTGCTAACCTCTGTAGTCTGTGAAGATTTATTTCTTCTGTTGATGACATTTAAAGACTATAAAATAATCATGAACACTGTCTACATGTCACAAGTGTTTACATGGATAATTTAATTACCACAAATCCTATAGATGAAAATGTACAAAAATAGTAAAAGGGTGTGAGAAATGTACAAGTTTGTGTACTGCAGTACTTCAGGTAGTCTTTGGCATCTATTGGGCCCCTACCAAGACTGAATAATCATGGAAGTTGTGGGACTCATTTTCATTTGCCTTGTTCACTGTTATAAATCCTTCCCCTTCTTTCTATAAACCTTCCTATAAACCTACAATACACAGTAGATGGAATCCTATGACATTAATTTATTTTTAAGTTTTGAAATAATGATTCTTAGTGACCTTTTCAATTATTTTGATGTTGCATTATTACTATTTTTTGTATGATGCTTCTACTGCCAAAATACCATATTTACTCTCTGGGAAATATTATGGAGTAAATCTCAAGCCTAAGTAATTGCCCATAATCTTCTACCAGGTAAGCTCAGGAAAGTAATATTTTCTGTTACCCAAGGGTTTTATTAATTCTCTAGTGCATATCTGGAGGAGATGGGCTCTTTCTTGGGCATATTTACCCTAAAATAATTTTTCTTTTCTCCATTTTTCTTTCCTCCCCCATCTCCAGCGATGCTACCTCTCTTCACTTGACACTGTCCAGCCAAGATCAACCTGTAACTTCATAAACCCACCTGCCTCTCTGGCCGTGTACAGCTATTCTCAGACTCCATTTGTACCAGAGCATGGAGAGCCTTATATAATTGGAAAACTCTTAATCTAAATCCATCCACAAAGAGATTCATGTTTAACACAGAGTGGTTTTTCAAAATCATAGTGAAACAATTTAATGTGGATTTTAAAACATGAGAGAGAAGCAAGTGAAGGAACCACAAAACAATCTGCGTCTAAAAGACTCTTTCATGTCACTGGTGCCCCTAAACATAGTAAGCATAGAAATCTCCATCAGAAGTTTGTTTCCCAGTCCTGAATCACGGGCTATTATAAAATCTGTTAATGCATGATCCTAAAACAGGAAAATAAAATCCCTCCAGTGGTAAAAACAAGAAGAGAAATGCCTATGGCAAGCATCTCTGTCATATAAGCAAAACATCCTGTTTTGGTTAACATAAATGCATTTTGTTAATGAAATATTCTATGAGATTTTCGTGCTGTATTAATTTTGCAAGCATTTTGATGTGTACAAGAAACTATTAGATTTTTTATAATGAAATATTCCAATTGCCTACAATCTAATGTAAATACTGTTTGCTTTTATAAAACTATGAAAATATTTACATATGTTAATAAAAGTAACAGTAAGTGAAATTTAAGAAATGAAAACATTTCTGCTCTCAGAATCCAGATTAAAAGAACTAAATGAATACTTCAGAGATTATATATAACATTCATGAAATCATTTAGCTTATGTTATTTGACTTGTAAGTCTGAATTATTTTATAATTTTTATGTGAGATTCCTCCATAGCATTGTATCTAATATAGTTAATTCATTTCCATTACTGTACAGGGACATAGTAAATGAACATACCCAATATTATTTATCAAAGTGAAAATGTTAATATAGTGATCATTTTTGTGTAAGTTTTGGGTATACACATGAACTCAACTAACACAAGGTACCCCATTTTACTTATTCCTTAATATAATTTATACTTTCCTCAAAACAGTTGATATTCATAAAAATGTACAAAATACTCAATAGATATTTCACAGAAGAAAATATTCAAATTGTCCAAAAGTATATAACGAAATTTTCAACATCATAATAATCAGGAAATTAAAATCAAAACCTCTCTTCTCTTTATTCCTTACTTCTTGGGCTCCCTTTATTTCTCAGGCATTTTTATGTTCCTTCAGGTTTGTGGTACTCAGTTCTTTTCTAAAATACGTTCTAATTCTACCACCCTGCTCTACTGTATGTTCATCATGACTTAGATATGAAACTAAATGTCCATTCTCAAAGGAATTCTTTTCTTCTCATCAGACAAGATTTATATATTTTCCTGGTAAATAGTTATAATGACTTGGATTTACTTCATATTATTTTATATTTTATTATGTTACTATTGTGTTTATTTCATGTTTCTAACTTCAGATACATTGTTAGCCTTAATAGGATAACAATCATTTCACCACAAAGTGCAAAGACATGGGAGTACAAATGACACATACTAAACACTGTAAATTTTAGAATAATAAAATCAATGCATAAAATTTACATCAAACAAATAACACTTCTTCATGGTAACATTAAAACTGTGAAGTTTCCCAAAGATAAAATTACTGTATTTTTGGGAAATACAATGATGGATAAAATATTTGAGGAACTACAAAAAATTGTATGAGTTGATAGTAAAATATTTATTAAAGTATCTGAACCAACAAAATATTGTGGATATGTAACCAAATCACATTGATGTCAAATATGTTGTGTGTATATAAATATGTATTGACTTGTAGTGTATATTTCTTTACCTAAATGAAAAATTTATTTCTCAGTTTTCTCATGGCCTCTTTCACATCCTTGTTCCTCAGGCTATAAATCAGAGGGTTCAGCATGGGAATCACCAGAGTGTAAAACACTGAGGTCATTTTGTCCTGATCTAGAGAGTAGGCAGAACTGGGGCGGAAGTACATAAAAAGCATAGTTCCCTGGAAAATTGCAACTGTAGTTAGATGGGAAGCACAGGTGGAAAAAGCTTTGAACCTCCCCTCTGCAGAGTGGATCTTTAAGACTGATAAGATGATGTAGCAATAGGAGACCATAACTCCTGAGATGGTGCCCAGTTCAATGAATCCAAAAATGGTGAATAAAATCAACTCATTGATCTGTGTATTAGAGCAAGATAGAAGAAGAAGTGGAGGTAAATCACAGAAGAAATGGTTGATCACATTAGATCCACAGAAGCATAAATGAAATGCCAATGATGTATGTATGAATCCATCTACTACACCAAACAGGTAAATACTAGTCACAAGTAGAGAGCACACCTTGCTGGACATGTCCACTGCATACAGCAAGGGGTTGCTGATGGCCTTGTACCGATCAAAGGCCATCACTGCCAGCAGAAGACACTCAACATCTATAAACATGCAGAAGATGAAAAACTGTAGAGCACAGCTGGAAAAGGAAATTGACTTGCCATTTGTGAGTAAGCCCACCAGCATCTTGGGACCAATTGCAGTAGAATAAGAGAGGTCAGAGAATGACAGGTGACTGAGAAAATAGTACATTGGTGTGTGGAGTTGGGAATCCACTTTGATTAAAGTGATCATACCGAGATTTGCCAAGAGATCAATGAGATACACAGTTAAAAATATGCCAAATAGGATTATTTTCATTTCAGGGTCATTGGTTATTCCTAAGAGAAAGAATCCAGTAAGCGAGGAGCAGTTTCCTTTGTCCATTATTCTTTGTTCTGATTCTAAGCTCAGAAGAATCAAGAGAGATAATTAGGATTTTACTCTTCTAGTTAACCGTATATTAACCGTGAAGCAGAACACAAATTCTCTCTGCAAATTTCCTCCTTTATTCTTATAAAATGGCAGAAACAAGTGTCAATCTAAAGAAGTTATAACATGTGAAAAAGAAACTAGATGTGACAGCTGATAAATGTTGATTCTGAATCTACTTATAATTCCTCAGATATAGATCAACTGACTTTGGCCTTATCATCCATTCCCAGGTGCTGGATTTGAATACACTAAAACCTAACTCCAGATCCAAAACCACATGAAGCAAACATGAGAGTTAGAAATATAAGCCAGAACATAAAAGGCTAAACATCTCCAACTTTCCAAGATGTTATTGCATGTATCACCATGTGCAAGAAATTTTACCAATATTTATTAATGACAATAATATTGATTATGTTAGTAAGTAAAAGCTATTATGTTGCTTGAGGTCCATAGCTTTCATGGAAAAAGAAAATCTCTTTAATTGAACTTTTCTTATCATCACTATTTTGACAGAACTTATATTTCTGTATAACTTGCCTGGATCTGAAGTCAAATCCCTTGAAATACCAAAGGCAAATAATAAAAAAGAACTGCAAATAATAGACTACAACAAATACCCATGCCTATTTTTGGCTTTTTGATTGACTTTTTTTCATTGAAATTACAATGGAAGGAAAAACAACAAATTTTGCTGGGGTTTATGGCCTTCATCTTTGGATGCTGATGAGTTTCTGTGTGTGGTGAAGTGTATATATGTCTCTATCTATTAACACATGAAATAAGGGTGGGTTTCTTTCTTCTAGACTAACAATTACAGCATGTGGCCTATATGTACTTGAATTTATATATATTGTTGTATGTAATATGAACAGGAGTTGTTTACTTACTGAACATCTTAATTAAAATCTTATTTAAATTTTGATTAAACATAAATAAATAAAACTTTCATAGTCCTTATACAAATGACAAGTGAAATCAGTCAATTTCATATAAGTCTGACATAAAAAGTTCATTGGCCATTAGTTTGCAGAATGTTCTAAATTGAGTAACAAGGTATAAAATCATTGATTATTTTAAATGATCAAAGTCACTCTCAGTTTTAATTACAAGTGTTTAAAAAAAGTTATGTTTTTTTCTTCTATCATTTCCATATCATCATTGAGAAACCTACCTGCTATGACAAAGACATTCTGCACCTACTATCATTACCTGAATTCTATGCAGCTCATATTTATTTTCACTCAGTGCCTATTGGGAAATAAATCTAAGTCTCTGCTTGCTGTGCTTTTTCATGTTTTTCAAACATGATTAACTGCATTCCTGGCTCAGTTTTCCCACTGGGAATCCTGTAACAACTTCAGCAAAGTTTGAACTCCTCTTTTTTCTCATGTCACCCAACTGATCAGTATTAGAAACTGACCAGATCATGAAACATGCCCTCTCCTAGTGAAACTAGACATCTAAAGAAACTGAAATACATCCTCTACTTAATGACTTTTGTGTCCTTTGGTTTTTTCATCATGTTTCCTCCATTTCTAAACCTACTCTTTAATTGTCCAATTGGGAGTGTAGTAACACAGCATATTTTTGTTAATCATTGTCTGATTTGTCTCCCTCCACTCCAAGCTAATTACATTGATTTCAATTATTTCACACTATCCATTATATTTAGTAGGCTCTTACTGATAGATTTTTGTTAAATTATTGTATATGTATGTCTGTATGTTTTCACAATCCCTGGAACACGGATTTGAATAGCAACAAGACAGTAAATGTGTGTTGCTAATATTTTGAGGTTGTTAGTTTGGGAGATATTTAGTAAAAAATAGTGACAACTTTTACTTATATTTATATTCATATTGTTCATATACATAGTGATAATAAACTATTGAAAAATATATGCTGGTATAATGCTCTCAAGCAAAATCCAAATTCTATTTATTTCTGAAATATATTTTATATACTATTAATAATATTTGGGAAATGCAAGAAATGTGAATATTCTATTTATCCTCAATTGTGCTCTACAGCTACCAGTATAACAGTGTCCACACTCCCTCAGCATTGTTCTTCCATCTTGGTTTCTAGCTTCTGTGGAACCTTATTTTGAGGCAAAGAGATAAATCTCATATCTATATTTCCTGATCCAAAAACTGTCTCTATTCTCCTTTCTATCACTGTGTTTTTAAATACCCTTCCTTGTGCAATGGACTTTTGTGAGCCAATGTTATGAATTTCAATGTAGGCCACTGTGGTTTTCTTACCTTACACATTTTTATATGTTAGTTAATTTTTCTTTATGTATATTACCTTATATTTCAAACAATTCTTTATGTCACCATCTCTCACAATCAACATATATGGAGAACTGTGAGCTCTAGAAATAATTATCAGACTTCCAGAGTGCCATGGACATACAAGTGGACTCCAAAGACCTGTTCTCAAGAGGTTTCTAGCTAGTGTGTAGTGAAGAGAAAAAAATTTCTCAGTAAAGAGAAAATAGTTACTTAGCTATTGTCCTAAAATACGTAGTGCTATATAAAATTCACAGAAATAAGAGCCCTGGTTTTGGATATTGAGAAGGAAGGGTTGGTTCAGGTGCCACACCTACACCAAGGCAAGATTCCCCCAAAGACTGAACATAAAAGGAGCAGCAATGTAAGAGGCTGCCAGATCGAGACATGATCTGCTCATTATCCTAGCTAGAGACACCAGCTTTATCTTTTTCTGTATAAGTGCCATTCTGTTTAGGCAGAAACTGAGATTTGTGCTAGAGCAGATCTTTCCCTGTTCACCCTAAAGTTTAGCAGTGTATTTGCCAGTAGCCATTTTTGGACATGAAAAAAAAATTTGATATAGAAGACTAAGTTAGGAAAGAAATATTGAGGATGAAACTGGACATTCTGAAGCAGAAAAGATCTTTGTGATGTTTTCTACAGTGCTGTTGAATTGTGAATTATTAGAATTATAGACCATGTACTCAAGGTTTTCTAGTCATGAATTTCCTCAAAATAATTCTAGATAATAACTTGTGAGCGTCACATATTGATGGTGATGATAATCATACTATATTGTTATCTGTGGATATTTCATATAAAAACAATTTGCCTTCTATTTTGTTTTTATTCATTATGCCTAAAAGCAGGCATTGATATGAAAGGCAAATAACTGTTTAGATGCTGTAATAGAAATACATATATGAGTGAAAAGTGAGTTTTTTTATGGAGAATAATCTTCATACTCTAAATTATTGCAAATTCACTGCTACACTTTTTTTCACTCTCCTCTGATTTAAATAATGCTTTTTGCATATTGAGTTTGGCATATTGAGTTTTTATTACAAAATAGGAAACATTTATTGACTTACAAACAAACACAAATTATATCCCACAGTTCTGGACATGAGACATCTACAATAAGGCACTTGTAGACCAAATGTCTTATGGTACAGTATTTTATGCTTCATGGACAGCCCAATTTCGATAGTCCTCCCATGGTGGACAGAACCAGGAAGAGCTGCAAACCTGAGTTGTCACAAAAAATACTTCATACAAGAGACATTTCTTCATTGATCTAATACCCTCTACCAAGGCCACACCTACTAACATCAAATGGGTGGCTAGCACCTCAAAATATAGTAAAACAGCATATAGCTTTCCCCTAGAACACAAATTCAAATATAGAGTTTAATGTAAAATATTTGGTACAGCTTTTTATGCTTTAATTTTGTAACTTGAACAACTATTTCTAAGATAATATGTAATTTATCGACTAGTGATTACTTAGTGTTTATCATTTTTGAAATTCTGTACTATTTCTATCCATTTTTCTGTTTTGCTTTGTTTCTCTTTAAATAAAATTTAAAAAATATTTGGTACAGGTGCAAGCACTTGCATCTCATACAAGAATTATTCATAGAAAAAATGGTGGATTAGTAAGCAGCAAAAAAGGGAGCCCCTCTGGGAGAAACAGCTCAGATACTGGAATAAAACATCTTGGAGAAGACCAGATGGAGGGAAATGGATCCTCTTGACCTAGGAAGAAACTAAAGGGAAAGGATCTGGTCAAACTCATGGTCATGGTGCTCCCATCAGAGCTTCTTAGACTTGTGGTCGCAGCACTCTCGCTGAAGCTGCTCAGACTCACGATCGCAGCACACTCACTGCTGGAGCCACAGTCACGCTGAAATCAGGGGTTAGTGAACCCAGTGGAGAACAGAGCTGGCATGAAGACCTGCACTGACCCACAGTGAGTGCTTGGAATTTGACCCTCCCATAGGAAAGGAGTGACCAACTGGATGACATATTGGTATTGGGCAAGATGGGCCTGACCAAGGAATAGCAGTGACTTCAGTTGGCTGCTCCCTGCCCAGAACAGATTTGTGAGATCTGCTTGGGTTGTGTCATGCTCCTGGCTGGGACCTAAAAGCCAGGGATTAAATTGTTTGTGAAGTTGTCCTGAACTGGTCAAAATGATATTCAGATGTATGAGGCATACAGAACTCCAGCCACCTACAACCAAAACAGATCTACACCTAGACATATAATAATCAAGATCACAGAAATTCATCACAAGAACAGAATATTAAAGCCATCAGAGAAAAGAAAAAGATCACCTATAAAGGAAAACCTAGCAAAATGACGACAGACTTCTCCACACAAAACATCAGATCAAATAGAGCTTGAACTGAGTTATTCCAATCCCTGAAAGAAAATACCCTCCAACCCAGATAAATGTACCCTGCAAAACTGTGTCTCAAAATTAATGGAAAAAACAAGATGCTTCCATGACAAAGAGGAACTGGGGGAGTTGGTGACTACCAATCCAACCCTACAAAAAATACTGAAAGGCATTCTAGAGAGAGAGAAAAAAAAACTCAAGATTTCAGGAACAGTGGCAGAGAGGCCTCAATGAATGGGGCAGATATTGGAATGAAGGAGAAAAGTAGACAACAAATGGCAGAAAAATAGCATAGCAGAAATTAGGTACAGAAGATTTGCTATAATCTCTAACATAGATGACCTTGATACACTAACAAAAAGAAACATAGGCAGAGTAGATCAAGAGATATTGTCCATTGAGATGCTCTGTATAGGGAATATAATTAATATGAAAGAGGTTTCATGGATCAAAAGTCACATATGATAAAACAATGCTCTATGTGACAGGGAACCAGAGAGAAATAGGGGCAGCTTGTTCAGCAGTGGCAGATAGGTTGGAAATACATGACACTTTTGTGCAGTGGAGAACTATTCAGCTATAACAAAGGAAAACCTGGAGTCTTTTGTAGGTAAAGGAATACAACTTAAGATCAAGTCCAGGGTAAAAAGGATCAGAATCACTTAGGTAAATAGCAGGTTGCCTGTCTAATCTAAAAACTAATGGAGTTAGTGGGACCCAAAATGTACAATGCACCCTATGAAAGTGAAAGGGGAGGAATTATCTAAAAAAGGAAGGCAAAGGATATTGTTAATAGTATATCAGGATTTAAAATCTATATTATTCTCATCACTATGCTTAGTTTGATTATATTATGTTCTAGTTTGTCTACTTGTACTAGATTTGAGGGCACAGACAGCTATCCCTAAAATAGCAGGATATATTATGGTAACAATCCTTAATTTCTTATTAACTTACTTTGAAGCCCTGTATAACTTACACTGCCTTATTATGACTGATCTTATTTAAATCTGGTTTGTTAGATTGCTGTTTTGTCTTGGTTGATTTTATTCTAATCTTTTATGATTGATAGTATCAAGTCTGAGAGTATAGGCAACTACACTGAAGATGGCAAGATTCACTGGGATACCCACTCTGGTTTGACTATTGCTTGCTTTTGAAGTCTTATAATGTGTCCAATATTTTGTTTTTATTAATATTGTTATGTACTGCTATGTTCCATTATACTATGCCTGTTGATATAGACAATGCTATTGAAGATAACAGCAGACATCATACTAACCATTGTAGATCACATTGTATTGTGGTTTTATATGACTTTTTCATTTCATGTTTTTCTAGGAATTTGTTTTAGCTTGTCTTGCTTTGTTTTGTTTTTCTCTCTACTACAGAAAGGATAGATATACATGTAGAGGCTCTTGTATGCATAGAATTAATATTCATAAACTTCTTAATTAATAAACAATAACTAATAAACAATATTAATAAACTTCTAAACAATTTATGAGAACTGATTATATAATGTATGATGAAATGAACAAATATTTTGAAGAAAAAGAGACACTATGTTACCCAATGCTGGTTCCATAGTGCCATGACGTGAAATCCAGCAATACTATTACTCTTTGTTCAGAGTAATTTTAGTCTGTTTTGTTTTGTTGAATTTCAGCATATGTGAAGGTATGGACAGCTATTTTGAAAAGAATGAGACACACTATGGAAGCCATTGTTGACTTCCTTATTGTCTGGTCTTGAATACCTAAAATGCCTCCCTCATCCTGTTCAGGTCAGTTCCATACTATGTTGTTTCATGTGAATTCTCTGTATGTGAAGATATGGACAACTATTTGGAAGAAAACAAGAGACAATATGATAGATAGTGAAGATCTCTGGTTGTCTTGCTTTGAAATCTGTGTCGCTTACATTGTTTTCTTATGTTCTGTTTTGTTGTGTTTAATTTTACCCTCTTTAAAATAAAATTAAAAAATAATTATTCATAAATTTTTATTCATCATGGTGCTTTCTGCTAACCTGTCTTTTTGTCCCTCGTGCCACTTGTACTGCAGAGATCATCTCTTTGATGCAAAAATGTTCTTGCATGGGGCATGACAGGGATATAATCTGTCCTTGGTTTAGCTTCTACAACTGTAGCAGGTAATCAGAGATGTCATTGTGCTTTTGTGGGATTTAAAATTGGAATAATTTCCATATTTTCTGTAGATGCTCATTCATTGTTTAGCTATTAGAAAACTAGATCAAGATAAAAAAAGGAAATAATGACGTATACTTATGAAGCTTACTTAGGAACTTATTCATTTCTTCATATATTTCTTGAATTTCTATTCATCATTTTATACATGTTCTTAAAAGTTCAGTGTCTTTGTGTGTGGGCCTAGGTATGTCTATTCCACATACAACATTCTTAGTTAATTTTGTTTTATCAATATCTAGTGAGGACTCAAAAATCCAATCTATTCTGTTATTTTATTTGATCACTGCTTGTTTTCTAAACATAATGCAAGTGCTTTGGATAACAAGAAGGAAATGCTTAGTGTTTGAGTAAAGGTAAACGTATGGCCTCCCTCTGGGTCTATTGATACAGGGTCACATTAACACTACTTTTAAGAGGTAATTGTGAACAACAGAGGAATATGTAAGAGGTCTGACAAAGGGGAAGAGGAAAAGGAAATCTTCCAGAAGGAAGGGATTAAGAAGTTGATGGTTGACTATTCCAACAAACAGTTATATACTATCAGAAGTTTTTGAATTATTTTTTATATTCTTACCTGAGGGCTTCATTGGTTTCCAAATATCAAAGAACTACTTTATGTACCTCAAGGCTTCCGTAGAAATGTTATTTCTTTCTGTAAATGAATATTCCATCCAGTGAAGACTTTGTGTTGCACTGTGGATTTAGTCAATTTGCTATGGATTTGAGTTGACAGTCTATTTCATGATTGTCATGAGGTTATGTGAATCATATGAATTCTCAAGTACTGTTTCTGTTTTTCACTATACATAATATTCCCTAACAACTAAACTAGATTCACCTCAAATACAAAGCATATAAATATTTTAAAAAATAATTAGTAAACTATTGTTTAATTTCATTGTAATTCAAGGAACAATTTAAAATGTTGGAAACATATCTATACCAAAGGAATGTCACATAATAATTTAAGACAAATAATAAAGACAAACACATTTGGACATCTGCAACATATTTACAACAGTATATTTTAGTACAAATACTGTAGAAATTATAATATATCCCACAAGTTATTTATCAGTGTTATACAACATACTTTTATAAAAGTAAGAGCCACCATAAATGCTTGGGTATGCATGCATAAAGAAATCTTTTAAAGCCACCTTTTCTTTTTTACATTTTCAAGGGCCTTTTTCACATCTTTATTCCTTAGGCTGTAAATTAGAGGGTTTAGCATGGGAATCACCAAGGTGTAAAACAGTGAGGTCATTTTGTCCTGATCTAGGGAGTAGGCAGAACTGGGGCGGAAGTACATGAAAAGCATAGTTCCCTGGAAGATGGCAACTGCAGCAAGGTGGGAGGTACAGGTGGAGAAAGACTTGAACCTTCCCTCAGCAGAGAGGATCTTTAAGATGGATAAGATGATGTAGCAATAGGATACCAGTACTCCTGAAATGCTGCTTAGTTCAATGAAACCAAAAATGACAAATATCACTAACTCATTGATCTGTGTATCCGAGCAAGACAGTAGAAGGAGAGGAGGAACATCACAGTAGAAATGATTAATCTCATTGGACCCACAGAAACACAAGCAGAATGCTAATACCGTGTTAATCAAAGCATCTGCCATTCCCAAGAGGTAAACTCCAGCCACCAGCAGGGAGCACAGCTTGTTGGACATGTGGGCTGTGTACAGCAGGGGGCTGCTGATGGCCTTGTACCGGTCAAAGGCCATCACTGCCAACAGAACACACTCAGAATCTACAAACATACAAAAGGTGAAGAACTGAAGAGCACATCCGACAGTGGAAATCGATTTCCTCTGAGCTAAGAGGTCCACCAGCATCTTGGGTCCAATTGCTGTTGAATAGCAGAGGTCACAGAAAGAAAGCTGGCTGAGGAAGAAGTACATGGGTGTGTGGAGATGGGAATCTGTTCTAATTAAAATGATCATTCCAAGATTAGCAAGAAGACTGATGAGATAAAGAAGTAGAAACACGGTGAAAAGTGTCACTTTGATATTAGCATTATCAGTGATTCCCAATAAAATGAATTCACTCATGGAGGAACAATTTCCCCTGTCCATTCTTCTTTTTCCTTGTGTAATCTTGAAAATAATTTTTATTTAATTCTTTTGTACAACTACAAATTATGAGCAACACATATCACTTTTTTTAACCTGTAATTTTCTTTTCTAACTATGGAAAAGTATTATGTTAAGTGCTGCTACTTATAACAATGCATCTATTGAAAATAGCAGAAAAATCTGAGAAAGTAGATGACAAAATCTGTTTGACATCTAGATGCCATTGATGTGGCATGTTACTCTGTAAACAATCTTTAATTTCTCTGGTTCTTATTTTCCTTTACTTCAGAGAGTGTATTTTCAGTGTATTGAAATTTTGGTACATTTTCAAAACAATATGTAATAAACATCCAGTCTTGAGATTTGGGTGCAAGATGCAGGGTTAGGCATATAGCATTCTCAGAAACATCACTCATGGGCTGGGGATTTACCTCAGTGGCACAAGCAATTGCCTGGCTAGTGTGAGGTCATGAGTTTGATCCCCAGTATCAAAAAACAAAAAAAAAAAAAGAAAAAGAAACAAACATCACCACACATATAAAATAACTCCAGTTTTGATGTTCCTCAAAATCTTTGCTTTTAAGAAGCACTGTGTTGGCTGTAGAAATAAAGAACATGTCACTAATTAATAAAAAGAAAATTATATTGTTTTGTGGTCAAAGTGATGCTTAATGTTTGATAATATATTATATGAAACTAGTATTATTTTTTTTTGAAAATGCATTGCCATTTGCTCTAATGTTCTGCTTATTCTCAGGGGTTGTCTGGAGCAAAATCCTGACATTTTAAAGAGAAATTTTAAAATTTAAGTGTGATCACCACAATAGAGCACGTGATGTAGTACACCATAATATAGTATATTTTAAATTTTTTTAATTTTAAACATGATAACAGTATAAGGAACAATAAGTAGTCTGGGATATAAAGGTTTTATTACATTATGAATATGTCTATGTTTTCCTGAACTTATATG
Source organism: Dolichotis patagonum (assembly GCA_004027295.1). NCBI lineage: Eukaryota > Metazoa > Chordata > Mammalia > Rodentia > Caviidae > Dolichotis > Dolichotis patagonum. Next base: position 31,493 of record PVJX010009674.1, on the reverse strand, counting down.
ACAGAAAATTAGAATACAAGATATGTATATTTATTTTTTATTTATTGATTACTTGCTGTTTCGGTTTAGATGACTGGGGCATGTGATTCATATAGAATTGAAATTACATATATTGTTATTTATTCAGTGATGTATTTATCTTATAATATATTAATCCAAAGAAACAATTAAACTAGTAAATTGGCATAAGTACTGATACAGTGATAAAATGAGTAGAGGCTTACCTATGAATATAATTTAAGATACAACTAAAATGTTGCTTTGTACATAATATATTCAATGAAATTTTTCCAGTTCTGAGTAGAAAATGCTGCTCTGAAACACTAGATTTTAAATTTACTTTACTAACCTGGCGTAAAATAATTCATTTATAAATCTTTTTTTAAGGTAATGTTTAACTCCATATTTCTAAACCTGGGAACTGAAACACTTACCTGAGATGAGCAGATCTTTGGTGATGAGCATCAGGAAGACAGCCTATTATTATATAATGTACAATTTGGGAATTAAACTCTCTAAAGCTACTTCTTGAGGACTCTGGTGATATTAAACATGAGATTAATTATATTCACACTTCTATATTTCCCTTGGGTATAGATGAATTTTTCTGTAGCAAAAATTGAACTTTAATTCTTTACTATTGTCACCAAAATTGTCTGTTATGACAAAAACTTCAAATTCAGATTATATTAAAAAGTGACAATATATACCTTTTATTCTTTGAAATATAGTCTATCATTTTTATCCAGTTAAGGCAGAATTTCATGAAATAATGTAGGTCCCTAATCATTTCCAATTGTATTCTATTTTTCAATTTTCTACACTTCTAAAACTTTCACCATTTTAATGGGATATTACTACATCTTAATGATATTTTTGTACTTTAAATATCACATTATTAAAGTAAATAAACTTTGTTTTAATATAATGAATTTGAGAAGCCACCATCACTGTCTACTTCCAGAACAGTTTTCATCACCTCAGTAAAACACAAAAACCAAAACACAGAAAACACATCATCAGTTGTGGCCACTCCTCTCTGTCCTCCTTCTTCTATTACTGGAAAACTTTATTCTATTTCTGACTTTTTCTGTGTACTCAGGCTGATAATCAGATGAAAAGAGAAACATTCCTGATGCCATTTTATGGAACTCTTCTCTCAGCATAGTATTTTTAACATTGCTTCCTTCTGTGACCCAAATTAGAATGTCATCCCATCCCATAACTGAATAGTATTTAACTTTAAGAATATAATACATTTTAATATTCAATTTGTAATTTGATATTTATCTAGTTTTTTCTACTTTTCTGCTTTTATGAATAATAATATATGAACACCAAAGTTAGTGGAAGTTTAAAAGATGTTTTTTTTTAATCCATCAGTTTTTCCCCACTCAACGGCCACATGCTGCTCATGCAGGTTACAACAATTTCACTGTATTATGGTTCCTACACTTAGTACTTTAATTTCTGAATTATGTTAAATACATTCATGTAAAACTTTTACAATTACATTTAGGTATTTAGACATGAGATTCATGTGTTCTATTTTTTATTATTCCCTAGAGTCTCTAGGAAAATGATTTACACATGTAATTGATTATTATATATTGTTTTTAAGTATTTAAGGCAAAAATTAGAATTACACAGGAATGGAGAATTTTTCCCCACTAAAATATTTCATCTGTGTAAGAATGACTCATTTAAGACTTATATGCAAGTAACTTTTTGAAAAGTTTCATGATTTTGAAAAATTAATTTCATTTCCTATTCTCCATAGAAATTCTTTGTAAAACTGAGAATTATAGAAAGATTGAACTTCATGTCTGCAATAAACAGCAATGAAACTCACAATAATCTTTTTGCCACTGTCTACCACTTTGGCATCTCTTAGGTTTGGGCTGTGTCAAAAGATCCCAGAGCTAATTCAACTTTCAAACTGCTGTTGTCTTTTCCTGGTTGGGCCCTTTTACTATTTAGAGTCATCTTCTTCTTTCCTACTTTTTTTACTTAGTCTATTCTGATAGAAACATGTTACTCATTTCTTTTGTTCTCAAATTTGCCAAATATCTTACAGCATCCATTCTCGTTCCATCTATGTGTGTCCTGAGATATCCAGCAAGTGTCTTGTAGCCCACACCTAGAGTGGTTCCTTCATAGTGGTGTGTAGTGGTTTGTGGAGGCCTTATAAGTACCAAAAATGGCAAGCAACAAACAAATTATTTTGACTAGTTACAAACAGTTAAAAAAACAAGTTCTAGCCTGCTTCTGGAGCACCAGGACAAAATTTTCCAAACAATATACATTGAGTAATATATTCTGTGAGTTTCAAATACATTTAGTTAGTCTTCATATTTTATTTAGAGAATTTTTTTACATGCATGGTAATTATTAATACGTAACATCATACCACAAACAGTTTGTCAATGGATTTTTACAATTTTTTTGTAGTTGCTGTGTTTTTCCCTCTTGTTTAATATTTGTAAGTGATTTACTCTACCTGTATGATTTGGTAACTTGCTGATTATATTTGTTTGTTTTGACTTAAAAGTATCATGAAACTTAGATAAAAACATCTGTACATCATAAGCTTTTTTGAAGTGATTGTAACTTAAAGTTGCAAGCATAAACCAAAGATAAATAAATAATTAAAATAAATTATAATAATAAGAAAATTCTCAAGAACATTTTCCTTCTCATATTTTGAAGTTGTTATAGTCTTTTTATACTCTTCTATATTGCCTGCCCTTTAAAAATATCAATGTAATTATTCCTTTTTAAAATTTAAAATTTATAAATTAAAATTAAAATTACACTTACAGTATTGAATAATTTTTCATGTTTGCATGATTAATTTTAACAACGAATTCAGTACCTTCCTGACTTTTGTTCTATTCATTTATTTCTCTTTATTTTAGTTTGTAAAACTTCTTTTATTATTTTCTTTAGGATCTGTCAGGAAGTTATATTCTTCTAGCCTTTGTCTGTCTGGGAATGCTTTTATGTATCCTTCATTCCTGCAGTACATCTTTGTTCTCTACAGTGTCATTAATGAAAACATTTTCTCCCATCTTGTGAAAATGTCATACTTTACTGTTCTTTTCCATAAAGTTCCTTCCTAGGAGAATGCTGTCATGTTAGATGGGGAAGTCTTAGCATTTTTTTCTCTTTGCTATCTGGAAACTCTTCTTGATTTTTACACTTGTGAGCCTTGTGAAAAGCTGTCTGGAAAAGACTCCTGGAACCTAACCTGAGTGGTGACCTTTACCCTTCCTCTACAGTGGACATGTGTTTTTCTCTAGCATGGGGTAATTTTTTGTAATAGTTTCTTCTATTCCTTTGGCATAGTTAAGGACTATAGAACCATATACACGTGCATATTTGATGTTTAATATTGTCTCAAAGTCCTTGTAAGTTTTTTCATTAATATTATTCATTTAAAAATCATTCTTTTGAATTTTATTCTCAAATTTTCTGCCTTTAGTCTCACCCTACTTTATTCAGTGTGATCCACTATCCTATTGACTTTTTTAAAATCATACTATTAATTTTGCTTAGCACATTTTTTGGCTCAAGAATTCCTGTTTAAGTTTGTTTTGTTTGCTCCCATAACTTTCTCCTGTATAACATGTGATCAAAAGATAAAATGATTCCCTGTCTTCAAGGATTGCAATTCTTTTCAAGTTACAATCTATTTAGAGAACCTCTAAATTTATATTTTAAAGCAAGTTTTTCCTTGTAAGCCATCATGTTTAACTGTGTATTTGCCATTGCCATCGGTGGACATGAAAGAAGAATGATGTTTTAAAAGACTAAAAGGGAAAGGAAATAATAGGGATTAAATGGAACAATCTAGATTAGAAAAGCATTTTGATGCTATGTTCCATAATGTTAAAAACATTCAAGTTAGAAATATTCTCAAGTTATTGAGTTTGAATTTTCTAAAAATAAGCTTAAACAATAGATTTTAAGCTTATATATTTATGGTGATTAAGACCATAATCAAATTATTTTATTGTATGTTTAGATATCTTGTATAATTACCCATGTCTCTCATTATCCTGGGCCTAGTTTGCAATTGTGAAAAGCACAGATAACCAATCCCAGTGAAAATATTTGTCTAGGTGTATTTTTCTCCAGTTTAGACATAATGAATTTGTCTACAACCTTGTATGAACAATATATGTATTTGCTATTTAATTGTGAATATTTTTACTTTTAAATTACTCTTTAAAATTCTGTTCAATATCAGCTTTATAAATTAAATAATAGATAAGTAAACATTATGAGACTATTTTATAATATCAGGTTGTATGCATGTGGAGAGAGAAAGAGATGTTCATTCCTTTGTTTTTTTATAGTACATATGCCCATTATCCTGCTTTAATAGTTATTTTAAACCTTTACTATTATATGACCCTATTTTAACATTTCATTCTCATTCTCAGAAAATAGCTTTTAATTTTTCAGAGAAAAATGATTAATAGAAAAAGAATGGTCATGCTGGGCTTTAAATACATCATTGTCTCTCTTTCGCTCTATTCCTTTCTTCTCGGGAAAATGAGCTCATTGTCTCTGCAGTTAATTGCATCAAAATGCCTTTCTATCCATTAACGTCCCTATGCTCTTCCTAGTCACCTTTGGCTCATGCACCTTTATCCTGTAACAGAGCTAAAATCAACTTCACCTTTACAAACAAGCGACTGTGTCTGCATCCTTTACTTTCTCTACCACATCACAAAGCTTCCTCACAGATGGCCACTCCATTTCCCAAGTCTCATTTCCACGTACTGAAGTCAGATTTTTATTCCACCAACATAAAATATTACTTTATTTCATGTTACAAATTATTTTTTTACAAAAATTCAAATAGTTTTAAAAATATATATGCAATATTGTTTCTAGTGACAAAATACCTTATTTTATTTTAAAGAGAATAAAACAAAAGAGGGCAGAACAGAGCAGATCAGAACAGAACAGGACAACATAGGCAACACAGTACTTTACATTACAACAACCAGACATTAACAGTAGCTGTCAGAATATCTCTTTCTATGCTATAGTTGAACATAGTTTCAAATACAATAATATCAAACATAACAAAATAGTATAAAACCATTCAAAGAGTGAAAGAATTACAGGGCATTCTGAACCAAATAACAAAGAATGATCAATGGGTACTATAATATCTCATTTTTGATAAAAAAATTTTGTTTATACTGTCACACATATTCAAATCCCAATAAGACACAATGCGATAGATAATATCAATGGTAGTAGAAGAATAGAAGCATGGTAGGACTTCTAAGAAGGATGATATTAAATCAGCAATAGCTGTCATAATGTTTTGTTTTCTTTAAAACAGCTGTTCATATCATCACGCATGATATAGTCAAACAAAACAGGATAAAGCCATTCCAACTGATGGTTGAAAACTTTGAAAGACTTCAAAGCTATGAGATGGGAACTCATGCTTACCATAAAGTCTTATATACTCTTATCAACTCTAATGCTAGGGAGACTATATGGTATTTACACATATGAGTCTGGTTTATTTCGCTTATGAGTATGGTCTCCAGTCATGTTCATTTATTTATAAATATCTCAATGTGATCATTCTTTATATCTGAGTAGTACTCCATTGTATAAAAATGCCACAACGTTTTTTATCTATTCCTCAGTTGATGGGTACTTAGGTTGTTTCCAAGATCTGGCTATTACAAATTATGCTGCTAACAAACATGAGTGCACATATATCACTGTGGCATGATGTTTTCAGATCTACTGGGAGTATGCCTAGAAGTGGAATAGCGGGGTAAAATACCTTTTTCTTAAAGTCCCCCTCTCCTGACTTTGGTATCTACACGTCTCTTGGTCTCTCTCCTAATCCCAAAATATCTTCAACCCAGTACATGGGGTGGCATTGTCCTGGGGCTTCCTTCTTTTCTGTCCAAATTCTCTATTCTTAGTTAATAATCCTGTTTCTTTTCTAAACTTACCATCTACGCAATGACATTTTTTCTGTGTCCATTCCAAAATTGTGTGTCAAGCTTTCAAAGGGTATGGAACAGGAACATAAAGAGCACAATTCCAAAACAATATTTGGTTGATAAAATTCAAACTGTGACAGGGGAAAGGTTAAAAGGTGGAAAAGAAAAAATATAGTTAAGATAATTGCACAGCTAACTTTTATTTGTTCCTTGAAAACAATGTTTTGTGCTAATATTGTTTATGCAAGATAGCATGTCTACATCCTGTACTCGAATAACTACTACGAAAACAACATGTAATGTACCAAGTATTGAAATTGTTCTACTAACCTGCTTTGAAACTGTTTGTTTATTTATCTTGTTTTGTTCTTTAAAATAAAAAATTAAAAGTTTAAAACATTGAAACTTTTCATTTAAATATTTTTCTATTTTTTCATTTTTATGTGAACAAATTTACATTTTTTGACTTTTTAAAGAATTATTGTAATTAAAATATCTTTAATGAAAAATAAATTTGTGGCAATTTCTTTGCTCCTCTAGAGATAGCAGAGGGACAGGTAAGAGAGGAGGGATAGGGAGGCAGGGACCGAATGGAGGAAAATAGAGCACAGAGCCCTGGCCCCACAATTCCAGGTTTTACTGTTAAACTCTTCAGATCAGATTGGGTTCTACGGGTTCTTACTCCTCACTGTTGTGCATAAAGGGACACCACTATATGCGAGGGTGAAGGCCCAGGCCAGGGCCCTGTGGGGATTCTCATTCTCAGGCAGCTGGAATTCTGGGAGACACCCGTGATTATGTAGAATACTGTTGAGAAACCAGGCCGACAGCCTCAAAGTCTCACCTCAAAGAATAAGAATAGTTCACATTATAATTTTTTCCCATGGTACTAGAGATTGTACATAGTTGATCTTAATGGAGCTACATTACCAGCTTTGGTTTATTTTGAGACAGGTTCTCAATATGTCACTAAGTTACCCAGACTGGGCTGAAATTTGAAATCCTCCTGCCTTAGCTTCTAATACTTTAAGATTTTTTAGAGGTTCATGTCATGTTTGAAAAACAGGCCAATGCTTTTGTTTAGGGGTCCCCATGCTAGGATCCAGGTCACACAGGAGGATATGAACCTTCAGTAACTTCAGCTGTAATATGTGGCTTTGTTTGAAGACAGAATCCAGAATCAGGCTGTAAAAGTTCAAAATAGGAGTTAGCAAAGACACCTGGCACCTCTGCCCTCTCTGGGGCAGGGGAGCCCAAATTTATAAAGCACATAAAGTACTACCCAGTGACCCTGTCTGGAAGTGCCACCAAGAGGCTGGGAAACTCCTAAATGAAGGAACTTTTAAAACATTTCTACAAAGTTTAAAAAAATGTTTTTAATTTTAAAGTTTTACAATTTTTTATATTGTAATTGAACTGTATAAAATTTTTTTTCATGTTTAAAGTTTTAAAATTTGTATGTTAGCTTATCTTACAACTCTAAAGAATAAAAGGAAAGAACAGCATTGGTGGGCAGTTGGGACAGAGCCCTGGCCCCACTTCTGCAGGCTCTGGTCCTGAGTCTCTAATACACCCTGGTCTCAAAGTTGCTATTGTCCTTATCCAGGAAGAAATAGCAGATGCACAATATGGAGGGGAGAATTTCCAAGCCACTGCCCTGCTGGGATTGTCACTCTCATGCATCTGGGTTCTAAGGGGGATCCCTTCCCCTGGAAGATGCCCAGGTCTCTTCTCTGCAGGGTCTTTGAAAAGAGAGCAGCAGTCACTGAGTGCTGTGTAGCCTACCCATGCCTGCCTCTTCCCAGCCCTCCCAGGACTCTGCTCTCCACCCTCCCAGACTTTGGCTGCACCTTTTTGGGTGTCTGTGGGCTCTGCACTGGATTCCTTGTCATGCCTCTGTGCAACTGCCACCAACTTGCCCTGACAGAACCTGCTGTCCTTCTCCAACCTCAATACCAGTAATGTAAATGATAACCTTGCACTATATTTTGAGAGTATTTAACTTCTGTTCTAGATTCAATGAGTTATCACAGCCAAGAGTTTGCCATAAATTTTAGAAGAGATGGTGAATGTGGACTTTTTGTATGTATTTGGTAGTAGTGAGGATGGAGTCAATAATATTTGCATTGAGTAACACACCAACCAGGTATGTGTTGTTTTGTTTTGATTTGGTTTTGGTTTGTTTCTTAACACTGGATATCACTGAATCGCTAAGTTGCCCATGTGATCCTCTTGTCTCAGAGCTGAGAAAGAAATCATGGACTGTGGGAAATTTGGAGATAGAGTTGTAAATCTAGACTAAATGCATTTTATAAAATGAGATTTACATGAATCTTTTGGGGGTGGTGAAAATGGAATGTCATGGTGGGATCCAAAATATTTCATCCAAAAGCTCATTGTATGGGAGGTTTCTTTGCTGATAAACTTTCAGCGTGTGATTAGAAAAGGAGGTTTCTAACTTCATCAGTGAATAAATCCATTACTGAAATCAAAATCGGATACAGTTATTCCACTATAATAGAAACTTAAGCAAGGCCTGGTTAGAGGGAGAAGGTCACTGGGCAGCTCATCTGAGATGTCTTTGTGATTCTCTTTTCCTCTTTCTGGACTCCTGGTTGCCTTGAGGTGATGAATTTTTCTCTGTCACACCCTTTGCCAAGATATTTGCCTTGCCACTGAATTAGACACTGGAGTCGGTAGACAGTGAACTAATGCCTGTGAAATGAAAAGCCAAATGAAAATCTTTCTTCCTTTAAGTTGTTCATGTCAGATATTTTGTCATAGCTATGAAAAGCTAATAGTTGCAGTCATTAAAGTAATATAAAATAGAAATGAATGGTATAAAGGGAATGCAGAGACACACACATATGTAAACATGATATAAGAATAATGATAACAAGAATGCAGATGAGGAAAAGGTATTTAGAGGTGAAGTGAAGGAGGTGAGTGGGAAAAGGAAAGGAATTACAAAAAGAAAGCAGCTGCTATGTACATGTACCCACTCCCCAATGTGAATGTAGTCATCATATACTGCAAACATGTGCTAATGAAAGAAAAAATTAAAAAATCAAATATGACTCAGTGTCCAGCAGAAAAACTCGACAAATAATGCCATTTAAAAGTAATCTAAAATTTTTAGTTTAACTTCCAAAACATTTGTGACACAAAGAAAAACTATACCTTGTACTCATTGAGTCCTAATTCCTGATGACATAAGTCATACTTTAGATATATAATTACACCTTCAAGTAGATGTTTATTGTAGCACATATAAAAGCACCTCTATTCTTGTCTCCCATTATGCCCTTCTGTCTCTTTTTTTCCCATCAATAGAAAACATGGAATGGTACAAGGTCTCCTGTGAGGATGTGGCACTAAGTTTTTGGTACTTCCAAAGGTCTATAATCCTATTCCAGTCCTGAGATAAGGATCAGACAAATCCCAAACAGGCCACTTTATAAAACATCTGCCCATGGTGCCTCTCATCTGTGAAGGTTACCAGCAGCAGGGAAATTCATGTCTAAATGAGCCCAAGAAACATGAGAGCTAACTGTGGCACATGGATGGAATGTTGGGAGAGCAAAATGACACAGTCAAAACTAAAGATGCTGCAGGGGATTGACAAGTTGAGCCCAGTTTAGGGAATTGAGGGAAACCCTATCTCAAAAGAAAAAAAATGGTTGGGAATGTAGCTCAGTGTGAAGGCCTGTGGTTCAACCCCCAGTACAATTAACACACACACATTTGTGAACACACATACACATGCACACCCTCCTGTGTGCCTAATGCCATCATTGTCATGTAGGTGATAATGAATGGGGAAGCTTCTTAATTGTACTGTAGATGAAGAACTGTGCCTGAAAACAAGTGCATGAGAAATTTGTAAAATTTAAGACATAAAGCTATAAAGTGCTTCCCAAAATTAACTAAAAAGTAAAGAACCCAGATGCAGAGCCTCTGTGTGGACTGAAGGCTTCAAGGCTTTTGCCATGTCTAGCTGGACTCAGGAAGCCCTGGGAGGAGCCAGCCTTCAGGTGTTGAGGGAGATACTCACAAGCCCTCAGGTGTGTTCAGTCTGGGGCTTAGAGAAAACCAGTGGAGACTGTGCAGAGAGAGGACTATGTCCTTCAGTCTCTTCCTCATGTCCCCTACCTTTGCTCTCACACCCAGCCTGCATCTCCTACCACACTGTTTACTACAGGTGGTAGCCCTCTGTACAGGATCTGCAGATTCAGGCTATAAAAGTATTTGGCATGCCTGGATCTCTGGAAGTTACAGCTGTGCACAGGTGACAGAGTCTGAAGGCACTGAGAGCTAGAAATGGTCCCATCTAGGGAACAAGCCCCAGACTCCTTTGGAGTGGCTTCTCTGGTAAGCCTCTACTGATTGCTTTCATCTGAGCTTTTTGATATTATACTCCTGGGATACTGAAATATTACAAGTGTGTATGGGAAGGAATGACTGATCAGTTTTTATCTCTGTAACATTTAGATATTACCTTTCAAACAATCATCCAGAAACATAATTATATATCCCACACAAGTCTGTGGGACTTGCCCAACCTCAAGGGGACACCAGTTGACTACCCTGGACTTTGCATTAGGGGACTCAGGTCTTCTAGACAGAAGCATTCAGTGTTACCAGACTTCACCCTAGTCACTGATTCTCACAGGGTGGCAAAGTTATTCTCTAAGTTGTTAGAACCCAGGTACCTTCTTTTCACATGATTCTACCAGACAATGGCCTGAATACTTAGCCTTAAAATCAATTTGCATTCAGAAATGTTCTTGGCAACAACACCTCCCATTGCCTAAAAGGTAATAAAGAGAACTGTCTTCCAGAAACAAGGAGGTGAGAGCATTGCACTGGACTCTTGTTGGAGTCCTATAGTGAAAGTGTCCTGGCATAGCAAGAGGCCAGCTGCAGTTTGGGGTGTCCCCACAGAGCAGATACAGTGGGCCTTCTCTTTTGCTGAGGCTATAACATCCAGTAGGACTCTTTCCACTGCTTCTGTGGCTCCCTTTGCAGCTGGGAGAGACCTTGGCAGCAGGCATAATTGTGGGACACCACTCTTTCTCACTCCAGAGACCTGAGAGTGGCGGGATTGTTGGCCACCCTTTCTCAACACCCAGAAGATCTCAGTATCCCATTGATCATAAGAAACCCTTGCCACCACCTGCAGAACCATGGTGGGCTAGTGTTAGCTTCAGCAATCCCTCACCCACACAGAGAACTTCAGTGGGCCTGCAACAGTGTGTTTACCCCTCAAACAGAGGACCTCAGTGGGTAAAAAGTAGCAGCAATGAACCTTTCCCCTCAGCTGTAGGATCTTGGTGAGCCCAACAACAGTGTGTGTGAGGGCTGGGGATTTAGCTCAGCAGCATAAGTGCCTGCCTTGCAAGTGGGCAGTCTTGAGTTTGATCTCTGGTACAGATTTAAAAAAATGTTCAAGAGTGTGTGTGAGCACTCAACCACCTTATCTTTGATAAAGGGGCCAGGCCTTTGTGCTGGAAGTACAATAGTCTCTTTAATAAATGGTGCTGAAAAAATTGGTTATCCATATGCTGAAAACTAAAACTAGACCTATGCCTATCACCATGTACTAAACTAAAATCTAAATGGATCAAAGATCTAAATATTAAAAGAAAAGCACTAAATATGTTGGAAGACAAAGTTGGTGAAAATATTGAATACATAGGGGTAGGTAGAGAATTCATGAACAAGAATCAAACTGCACGGGAAATACTTCCCAGAATCAATAACAGAGATCATGTCTTATTAAAGAGTTTCTGCATGTTGAAAGAAATCTCCAGCAGAGTGAAAAGCAGACACACAAACTGGGAAAAATCTTAGTGAACTGTGCCTCAGACAAAGGACTTGTGTCCTAGGACTTTGTCCTAGAACTTATAAAGAATTAAAAAAAAATCAGACCCTTGAAATTCAAAGACCCTTTCCAAAAATGGGCATCCAAGATGAATACACAGTTCTCAGATGAAGAATTACAAATGGCAAATAAATACATGAAAAAATGTTCATCATCATTAGTCATTAGGGAAATGCAAATTATAACCACACTGAGATTACATCTCACTCCAGAAAGAATGGCCGGGATAAAAAACAAACTACCAACAACAAATGCTGGAGAGGCTGTGGGGAAAAAGGAACTCTTCTGCACTGTTAATGGGAGTGTAGACTGGTGCAATCACTGTAGAGATCAGTCGGGAGATGCCTCAAAAATCTGGGATTGGAAGTCCCATTTGACGCAGCTATTCCACTTCTAGGCATATTCCCAAAAGAACTGAAAACATCATACCACAGTGATATTTGTGCATCCATGTTTATAGCAGCACAATTTGTAATAGCCAGATCTTGGAAAAAACGTAAGCATCCATCAACTGAGAAGTGGATAAAAAAGCTGTGGTATTTTTATACAATGGCATACTACTCAGGTATAAAGAATGATCATATTGAGATATTTATAAGTAAATGAATGCAACTTGAGACCATACTCATAAGCAAAATAAACCAATCTTGCTTGTATAAATACCATATTGTCTCCCTAGTGTAAGAAATGGTAAGTGTACATAAGATTTTATGGTAATCATGATTCCCCATTAAATTGCTTTGAAGCCTTTTAATGTTTTCATTCATCAGTTGGAATAGTTTTATTGTTTTGTTTGATTTTATTATGTGTCATGGTATGAACAGCTATTTTGAAGAAAACAAGACATTATGGCAGCCATTGCTGATTTAATGTCATCTTGCTTTGAAGTCCTACCATGCTTTTGTTCTTCTATTACCATTGGTTCTATCATGTTGTGTCTTATTAGATTTTAATATATGTGATAGTATAAATAATTTTTTGATGATGAGAAATTATAGTAGTCATTGTTCATTTTCTGTTATTTGGTTCAGAATACCCTGTAATTCTTCCATTCTCTTGAATGGTTTTACACTATTTTGTTATGTTTGATATTATTGTACATGAAGCTATGCTCAACTATTACAAAGAAAGAGACATTATGGTAGCTACTGTTAATATCTGGTTGTCTTGTTGTAAAGTGCTGTGTTGCTTATATTTTTCTGTTCTGATCTGCTTTGTTCTGTCGTCTTTTGTTTTATTCTCTTTAAAATAAAAAGAGAGAAAGAGTGTGTGTGAGTCCTTTTCCATAAAAAGAACACTTGGTGGGTTTAGGAGAACACTGACAAGTTCTCCCCAAATCTGGAGGAACTTAAAAGGGTCTATTGGGCCTCTGGTGACATAGTAGTGTTCCAAATGAGGCACACACACTAGTAAGTTAGATCTGGTGGCCTGGAACAGCCTAATGTCACAGTAACAATAGGAGCCAAGGGTTGGCTTATATCAATACTCCTAGGCTAGTCAGCCTATGAAGAATATACAACTCACTCAATAGGCCCTGCAGGAGGAATTCTGGTCACTGGCCCCTCTACTTTATTGTGGGATTCAGCAACTGGGCAAACATCAGCCATACAGTAAGACTGTAAGACACACACAATGTTCAGTTGAGACTAGTGGAATTGAAAAGACCAAAATATTAACCTAAGAGGTAAAAATGACAAAGCAAAAAAGCAAAATGCAATCTCGAATGTACAGTCCGTCTGAAACAAGTACAGGAGACATTGAAATAGAGGACATTGCATGTCATACATCTGAAATTTCTGAAAAGATAGCAAATGGAATAAAGAAACAAATCCATGGAAATCAGAATAGAAATAATCTCTCAGGTTAACAAAATGACTACCTTAACAAAGGAATTGCTCAGTATAGCTAGAGAAGACATAAAAAATTATAGGAGAATGGGAAAATGATGGAAACCTTGAATGATCCATATAGAAAAGAAATAGAATGCATGAAGCAAATTTAAAGAGATATCCAAAGTGTAATTTTTATTTTAAAGGGAATAAAACCAAGCAAAATAAAACAGAATAAAGCCAATCCAAACAAAATTGTGTAGGTGGTACAGGACTTCAAAACAAGATAGTAGGAAATCAAAAATGGTTACCATACACCTCTTATTGTCTTTAAAATAGCTGTGTATACCTTCAGACATAGTAAAAAGCAAATAAAACAGAACAGAATAGAACCAATAAAAACAAAACAATGATTTTAATAAAGGATATCAAAATGAGATAATAGTAAATCTAAAATGTCTGCCATATCTTCTTATCTTTGAAATCGCTTCCCATGTCATTGGATATAATAAAATCAAACAAGACAAAACAGAATAAAATCCAACCCAACAAAACAATGAAAATTACTTTAAAACAAGATAAAAGGGAGTTAAAAATGGCTACCACCTTAAGAAAGAGATCTCCCATAGATGCCACAATGTGTATTATCATCCTCTAAAAAGGTGATTAGACTACCAGTTTTAGGCCTGAAAAGTCAGTGAAACTGTAAATACTACAAGCATTAGGTTTTATTTTACCTCAATAGCTATCACAACAACCTGTGTTTCTCCAGATTAGCCAGTCATTTTCAGGGAGGAGGACCTTGGCTATTCTTGTCTCTCAGCCCACATGGAGGAAGGGGCTGGTGTCTGGTTCTCCTCCCAGTGGGCTGGGTATAGCACAAATTCACAGGGAGGGCTAGGCTTCTTGTTCTCCTTCCCCATAGTCCATGAGCAGAGGCAGATTTATTTGCATCAATGGCCACTGAATGGGATCACTCCCAAAATATCAGACCCAGAAGGCTCAGGGAGGGAAGCTTTTATGGAATTGCAATAGAGGAGGTCAGAGATAGAGTATTGGGCTGTCTTTGATTGGTTCTTACCATATGCATCCCATTGACCAGCCATTTCTAGGGGACAAAAGCAACTGGAACTGAAAAAGACTCCCTTGTCTTTCAGTCTTCTGGTTTCTCTAACACAAGAAAACCTGGTGGTAGTGCTCGGAGTCTCCCTCACTGAACACAGACCATTTAGCACCAGGAAGAACATTCCTTCTTCAGTCAGCCCTGCTGTATGCTCAGGATCACTGCAGATCATGGAGCTCCTCAATCTGCTGCTTTGCCTGTTCTCATTTAGCAGGTCTTTAACATCATGAAGTGAGTGCTTCTGGGAGAATGTTTATTCTTGTAAAAGTTTCTACTAAATAACCTCATTATGGGGCACTCAGAGTAGAAGAGACTTTGAAAACTTAACCCTCAGCTCAATGCTCATAGTAAGGTGCCAGGTACCCTGACCTGTAATTTCTAAAGCTCCTATAGCATCCATTAGGAGCTCCTAAAGCTCCTAATAAAGTTCAAGGTGCAAATTCACAATGAGCATCAGAGATAGGAAAATAATTTGTGAGTTGCTATAAGAAGAAATACTCACAGTACAAATAATGCATCCAGAGTAGCAATCAGTATGTGATGTAGACTTACATGGAGTCATTAATATGCTGCCAAAAAATGTAGTGTACAAACTCCAAATCCTGATACAGTAAAACTCAATGTATTTGTTCACAGTCTTCCTAGGGTCTGAAAAACAGATGAGAGTAAAAGAATCTATAATCTACCTATCTTTTTGTGTTTGAGTGATCAGAAAACTACATTAATCTCAGCTGAGTTGAGTCTGGAAATTTCCAAGGAGAGTTCCCCTACTCTGAAGATAAAAGAAGACCCAGGAGGTGGTACAAGACATGTTTCACTCCCTCAGGCTGTGATGAAGGAGCACATTTCACATGGAATATCACAGAGCATTCAGAAAAGGTAGGCATTCCTTTCTCAGTGTCAGAGTAACTTTATAGTCTTTCCCTGAATAACCAGTGAGCATCCTTACCCAAGTGACTGCACAAGTCCTCTTTCACTATAGTCCTCAAAGCATACACAATGAGACACTTATCATGTCCTTGGAAATTTTCGTTCCAGGACCAATAAATAGTGCTCCAGAGATAAAGAACTGATCAAAGAGACAATCCACTCAGTATCAGCTTTTGTCTCCAGTCCTTACAAAATTCCCAGTGTTCCTTCACTGTCCTGTCAATATCATCCATCTGAGTAGTCATTCCTGGAGAGGACTTCATGGGTGTCATATCTGGGTGCAGATCCAGGTGTTCCCAGAATAAAGGATGGCTGGAGGGTGGGAAAATAAAGAAGAGGTGACAGTTGAGGTCAAGTGGAGCGCACTCTCCTAATGGTAGGAAAGGAACTACTCAATCACTGCAGTGGCATTTATTTATATGTTCAGCAAGATAAAATCACATGACACCTCCTTGCCTAGTAATGCATTGTTTGGATATCCTTGGGGCTTGGTGTTTTCTGAGCTGAGGAAGCTTGTTTGCCAGGGGATCTCATTGTCATACTGCCCTGCATATGTGGTCAGTCTCCAGCTTCAGCAGCTTCCTGTACACAGGTTTCCCAGAAAGAGGGTTAAAGGTATTTGCAGACACCTGAGATCTAAGGAAGAGTAACCATTAGTGATGCTCACAGGGAAAGTTGCCCATAGGTGGCACTGAATTCCAATCTCAGAGGGAAACCTCAGTTAAATGGAAATAAAAGTGGCCACCATCATCCCAAGGCACAACACTGTCAATCCAGTGAGAATCAGGGCCACCTGGAAGATAAGAACTTCCTGTGAGTAGATGCTGCTTCTCAGGGGAAAGAAACTTCCCAACATCATAGCCCATATATTTTAACACACACTGAAAAGTCTGAATAGGGAAGATTCAAAGCATAAGTCTACACATCAAAATGTTCCCTAATCAAAATTGTCTTAACTTAAAACACAACTCTATTTCTAGTTTTTAAAAGTACCTGTTCTTACACTCTTATTAGATAAAGACAATGCAGTTTCCTCTGATTGCTGATAGCTCCATTTCACCTGTCCATTTACAGAGGTGCTAAATTTCAATCAGGACAAAACAGGATAAATTGGTGATCTAGAGCCCTGGAGTTCCTGATCACTCAAGTCCTGGGTCCTGGCCTGTACTGGCACCTTGAGCTCCCTCATCCCAAGGGCCTAGGGCTGCCCCTTAGGAAGGGCAGCAGAGTCTTCTGCAGCTGACTTGGGTGCAGGATGTCCTCACTCCCAAGACAGATAAAGAATACTCCCTGAGCTCTGTTTGCCCCTACTATCCAGTCATTGCCATAGAGAAGAAGGCAGAGGGCCTTGCTCAATATAGGCCCATTTTCAAATGTCCTCACATTCAGGGTCATCACCTAGACACAGGGGAGCTGCAGTCTCTGTGATTGGATCATAGTTAACGTCTCCTTGCTTTCTTAGAGCAGGGTGAGTTCTTCATTTATTTTCATTCCCACATCTCCCTTGTTATCACTGCAGATGTAACTCAGATGGTTTCACATTGTCTCACTAAAGTGCATACATTATTCCTGATCCTGAAGCAGTCTCCCCTGCATCAGACCAGGAGTGTTCCCCATAGAGTCCAGAAAAAGAGCAAAGACTCACATGCAACAAGGTGTCAGGCAAGGTGTTTTCTATTTCTCAGTTTCCTCCCCAATCATTTTACTTGGCCTTTCCCCTAGACTAGGTCCCCACATTGGCCAACTGGTCACCATGCTGGGGACAAAGCAAGGGCTGAGGGGCAGGCAATTCTTCCTACCTTTGCATCTTTCTGGAGAGCATGATGAGTTAGCATCCTCTTTGTTCCATGGACTCTAATTTCCAGGCTTCTCAGAGGTTGGTTGTATGACACACTTTGCATCATGCCCTCACTTCCTGTCATTTATCTCATTCTGTTTTCCCAATGAATATCAAGAAGGCTTTATGCTGTGTCTCTAACATAATAACCTCTCTTTTCTCTCATAAGCTGTGGTATGAATTTGGCCTAAGTGTCCACCCACATTATCTGTGTAGAGTTACACAGCCATACAAAAAAATATTTCACTAAATAGAAATCAGATATTTCTTCAGTTAGGGCTTTGGACTATTTGGTGACAAAGAGTTTGGATGGTCCATGAGTGAGAAGCAGATGTGTTGAGCCATCACAGTCACCACTGTGACCATGTGAAGAGCAGAAAAAAAGGATTCTCTGCATCAGCACTATGTGGACTATTAACCCATTGAATAATCCCATCTGCAAGAAATGCAGCAGGATAGCGCCATATAGAGTGACACATCCTCCTGTCTTGGAGAAGTACAGTGTCCTGTCATGTGCAGCAAAACATATGAGTAAGGATCATGCAGTTCCTACTCTCTGGTGTCTATTTGAGAAGTAGATCCTGTGCTGTGCTGGAGGGACTTCTTGGGAAAGGTTCTTGAATGCACTGTAGAGAAATGACCATCCCTGGAATGAGTGTATATGCAGGTAACACTGAATGAGGTTTACAGACAGATCTATGTATGTCTGCTTTAATTTTACATTCGTGAATTTTCCTCAGATTCTATCAGGCCAAGACCAGACCATGCCAAAATGTGAGGCTCATACAATTTGTTCTTGAGTTGTCCAGGTAGAAGAAATTCTATAAGCAGAGTAATCAGCAAGATGTTAATAGCACTACCAGAATGAGAAGGTAATTATTTCATATGGCATAATTTTTCTCAAAGCTTTACCTGGCTTTCTAGTTGTGGTTACAAGATTACAAACTGTTGGAGTGCTAGAAAATTTACCTGTTGTAGTTGTAAATGATGTAAGGTGGCCAGCCTCTGTAGAAGTGTGCAAAAATTACTTAAAAATCATATTTTGCTCCAAATCTACAAAAAAAGAAAATGAAAAGACTTTTGGAGGGCTCCCAAGGACAAGAAGGCCAATTCTCTTGGTGTTACTCTACACAAATTTATTTACATACATTTAGAATATATATTTTATTAAACTCACTTTCAAGATAAATATAGATTCATAGGTAGTTGTAATAAACAGTAAAGATTCCTCTTCTGCATGTTTTCCTAATTTCCACAATGGCAACATTTTGCCAAATGATAGCCCAACTTTATAACCACAGTATTGTCATTAATTGAGTCAACATATAAAACATTACCCCCTCCACAAAAGTCCTTCACATCACCATGCCTAGCTTTACTCCTTATATACCTACTCAGTCCCTGGAGACACCTGGTCTTCATAAGTGTAATGATACACAGTAGTAAGTAACCTTTGAAGATTGGCTTTTTCACTTAGCAAAATTCTTTGGATTCATCCATGTTGGTGCACGTACTTGTGATATAGTTGGGCACTGGGGCTAATGTTTTTAGCTGCTGTTCTCTTGAACTCCTCAGTGCTGATCTCCCTAGTGCTTATTGATCTTTCTTATTTTATTTTATTTTATTTTATTTTATTTTATTTTATTTTATTTTATTTTATTTTATAGAATAAAACAAAAGAGAGCAAAACAAAGCAGATCAGAACAGAACAACATAAGCAACACAGCACTTTACAATAAGACAACCGGACATTAACAGTAGCTATCATAATATCTCTTTCTCTGTTATAGTTGAGCATAGTTTCAAATACAATAATATCAAACATAAAAAATGGTATAAAACCATTCAAAAGAATGAAAGAATTACACGGCATTCTGAACCAAATAACAGAGAATGATCAATGGCTACCATAATACCTCATTTTCAATAAAAATTTGTTTATACTATCACATATATTAAAATCCCACTAAGATACAACATGATAGAACCAATGGTAATAGCAGAGCAGAAGCATGGTAGGACTTCTAAGCAAGATGATATGAAATCAGCAATGGCTACCATAATATTTTGTTTTCTTCAAAACAGCTGTTTCTACCATCACACATAATAAAGTCAAACAAAACAGAACAAGGCTATACTTTCAGGGATCATTTCTCTAGTATGTTATTGATCTTTCTTATGAATCCCCCACTCTATCCATACCATTTATGAACATTAATCCTGAACAAATTTATAAGTTTTTGAGCATGTATTACCCAATAAATAAATCATGAACAGATTATAGGACCACCAAAGCAGTCTTTATTTTACCCTGGACCAGTGGTACAGTACAGGGCTTCCAGTACACTGGAGGGAGCCCTCCTAGACTAACCTAAGAAGTAGTGTGGGTGCTGTTTGCATGGCAGCTGCTGGCCTGTGATTGGCACAGGGCTCCAAATATCTTCTGGCTTCAAGGCTGTGACCCAGTGAGGACATGGTTTGGAAGCCAGTGAATGTTCAGAAAGAAAACATCTGGGTACCAGGAATGTTAACATTGGGCCCTGGTCTCTTTCTCTCTGATCTTAGCCATGTCAGCATGATCCTGACCTCTTCAAAACACAGCACTAGCTTCTGAAATCCTAGGAATGGTGCAGGGACACCGTGCTGAGTCAATTTGCAACCATATTAGTGTCTATTGTTGGGCAATGCCTCATAAAAGGAAGTACCTGGGAATGACCTTTTTTTCTTATTTCTCTGTTTCCATCACACACTCTGCCAAAATAAGAGAAGCCTTTCAGGAGGCTCTCTGGAGGCTTAGCTCTGCCCACCCAATGGTGACATCAGTACTTTGTCAGGTTTTCCAGGGGTGAGATGGATCACACTTGTTCTTTAGTCTCTTCTGCATTTCAGAAGGAGGGTGACATGAAAACACAATGTTTATGTAATCTGTGTTCATAGCCCAACAATATTCCAACTGCCTAAATTCCCAGCTTGCTCCTGGATGGTTGGAAGCCCACTGTCTGTGTTTTGCCTTGTTTACTCTGGATGTCTGGAGCACAGCAGAAGGCCTGGGATACACAGGGTCTTTTTTCACTGTTCTTTTCCTACTTTTTATGTAGAGGCAGAGGAAGTGGGGACTTCTCAGATGGCTCTTGACCCTACAATATCTGAGACAAGAAGGTAAACCAGAAAATTGCCACTACCAACTGGTTCCCTTGGCTGAACTCTGTTTTACTTTCTGTTCAGGCTGTGTCTCTGTAAGGAATCTAAGTGAACACCCTTAAGAGTGTGCTGTCTTTTTCTTCCTGTGCACAGAGGAGAAGTTCATGGGGCAGCCCATCACTTAGTGCCATGTGGATTAATTCTGTTGCTTAGCTTCTGTATGCCAGTATGCCTGAATGCCTGAATTTAGCATGATTCCTGTTTTACTTAGGAATAATTTCTTATGGTTCCTGTATCTTACTGAGAGATAAAGTTGGTGAAAAATAACAGATCTTCAAAGATCATCTAAATAGAGTTCCACCAACAGCTCTGAGAAAACTATGCAAGAAGCTGAATCTGAGACATATTTATTTTTCTTGACATAACATTTTCATGTTTTAGTGCATTCATATTTCAGTGAGTTAAATTCTATCATGCTACAAATTATTTTTCAGTGTCTGATCAAATGGAAATTTGCCCAGGAAGTTTCATCTAAAAAGAATGGGGAAGAGTGTGCACCTTCCCTCCCAGCCTGGTGATTGCAGAGCACTTCTTTAATGGGAATTCAGATACTGCTGCATCTTCATCCTCTGGGCACAATTTCCTAGGAAGAGTCCCTGGACAAATTACAAGGACAAAAGGTCAGGATTCAGGAAACAAAAGACATTGCCCATCCAGTAGAGACCACACACTGAAAGCTGAAATCACTGCATCTTCTCTTGAGATACTCCAAACTGTTGCTGAATTTCATTTATTTCATTCAATTTACATAACTACATTGGTTTTCAGAGACTAATGTTTACATGGAAGTGGGAATTTTTTGGATTTTGGAGATGGAGAAGACATTTCTAGAGCCATACTTAATTAATGACTTACTGTGAAGGATGGAACAATGCAATGTTCACCAGAAAACATTTTATAGTTAATAGTATGGTCATAGAAGTGATGCATATTAATTAAAACATTAGAAAGAAACAAGGTTCACTGAAGAAAATGAAGGAATTCTTCTTAATATTTTGTTTACACACTAGTAATTTTCTGAATATTTTTGCACCCATAATCCTTCTTTGGTTATGTATTTATGGCTGTACACAATATAATGCTGCATATTCAGTCTCATCCTAATATTATAACTAAAACATTTAATCTAGCATCACATATGTTATGTTAGCATTTTTTGCCCTGCACTTCCATGGATAGCATATTCTTTGGTGCATCTGCCTTTAGTAAGTGAGCTGACTAACAGCTGATAAATGATCATTCTGAGATCCACAGCAGTAGGACAGAATCTCCCTTCTGCTTGGCCAGAAACATTAACTGCTTCTTCTCCAAGCTATACATATGGAATGCATTGCACTACTTTCAGATACAGGATGTTTTTATTTAAAAAAATAAAGTAATCAGAAGTTGGGCTTAAGTCATGAATCTAACATAAATTTTGTAATTAATTAAATGGACAAAAATTTGACTTCGTTATAATCAGGTGAAATGTTGCTTTGAAAAGAATAAAAACTTTAAAATACAATAATAACACTGAAATATATCATTGAGTGTTATCTATCCAACATAAGAAAGCAAACTTAAGGCTGGAAAAAGTGCAAGTGAGAATCAAGAAACATCAATATTGTGAATCTTCCATTCAGTTATGAAAAATCAGCCATGATGTACAGAGAGGTGACTCTCTTAGGAAAAAGATTCATGTTTGGAAATTTGAGGAGAAAACTTGTTATGGTTGATAAGAACCACTTCTATTCAGTATTATATTGTTCATAGTTTGTGGAAAGGGAAAGCTATTGATCCACATTTTTGTTTACACTGAGATGCACTAATCCTAATTCTCAAGGTAACATTGAGATTTCAGAAAATTAGAATCTAAGGATGAATTTCAAAGCCAATGGCCCCACAATTGGCATGAGTCTGAAAGATGCTGCAAGTCATAATTTTTTACTCAAGACTTTCTATCACTGAAACACAGTTAGGCCATGCATAAAGTTTCTGATGACGGTGGATAAGTTCTTATAACTACTGTTTTACAGTAGTAACCAAAGTCACAACAATGATTTAAAATTCCTGTTGGTATAAAAATCATGGAGTTTAACTGCTAGGTCTTCACATTTTAAATCTCCATTTTTATTTACCCCCCATTATTTTCTCATTTTCTCTTCCCCTTACTCTCTGTAGTATTGTCACTATATTTTTTTCTTTTATCATTGACTAAAAAATTGAATGCTTCTTTACTTTATTTTCATATTTGAATGACAATATGTATACAAATTTATTATATATATTTTTAAAATTTTATTTAAAGAGAAAAAAAGCAAAACAGAAAAAGGGGTGGAAATAATATAGAATTTTAAAAAAAGTAAGAAATCACTAGTTGCTAAATTACATATTGTCCTCTTAGAAATAGTTGTTTATGTTACAAAGTTAAAGCATATAAAGTGGACATTCAAACAGTGAAGCCGCAAACAATTCTGTTCAACGGTCCAACAAAAACTTAGTAATACGGTTATCAATCCTACACACTTAAATATACATGCAGTTATATCGTTTAGAGCACTTTCTTTTCCTCCTTTTGCTTTTAAAGTCCATTATCTGTTTAGTTATATCATGTTTCAGCTTGATCAGTACCTTACTGATCTGTTTTGTTGTTATTTCCTTTTAAATCACCTTATATAATTCTGTTTTTTTAAAGGTAGTAGAAATACAACAGAACAAGATAGAACAAAGCCATTTGAGACAGTGCAGTGAATTTGATATAGAACTTCACAGCAGGTAACTGGGATAACAGTAATAGATACCATCGTATATGTGATTATCTTCACAATAGTTGTCTAGTCAATTAAGTATAGCAAAATCAAACCAAAGACAGAACATTATAAAATCAATCGAAAGAGAATATTGAATAGGGCAAAACAAATAATCATAATGAAACAAAACTGAAAACAACACTTGCTTTCAAAGAAAAGATAGAGGAGACCCCCTATATTTGCTATGTTGCATAGTCATCCTGCCAAGAGATGCTAAGACCTCTGTCCACAGTTGCTAATTGGGGGGGGTGCTGTTTGAAGGGGGTTGAGATGCTTGCTTCCAAGCCCATGCACCGGTAGGTTCAAGAGACACTACAGGGTCTCCTTCTGGCTCACCCTGGAGGAAGTTGCTTACCAAGAGGGCAGGTGAATTGCTTCTTTGTGCAGGCTCCTGGGTTCTGCCATGGCCTTGGCCAGATCTCTGGGGCCTTTCTCTGGTTCTCCTCCTAGATCATGCCTGAAGGAGGCACTTACCAAGAAGGTGGGTGAATTGCTTCTTTGTGCAGGCTCCTGGGTTCCACCATGGCCTTGGCCAGATCTCTGGGACGTTTCTCTGGTTCTCCTCCTGGATCTCGACTGAGGGAGGTGCTTACCAAGAGGGCGGGTGAATGGCATCTTTGTGCAGGCTCCTGGGTTCTGCCATGGCCTTGCCTGGATCTCTCATGTATACAAATTTATGAGATACATTATGATAATTTAATTCATGAATATGAGTATTGATCTGTTCAATCTAAAGATTTATTATTATTTGTGGTGAATAATTTGCTACCTTCATTTTTGCCAAATAATAACTGATGTTTGAAAATTACAGTATTTTAATTGGTATCTTATACCATTTTATTTCTTCATTCTACTAGGTTGAATTTACTTTTTTTCCAGCACACAATATAGTATCTGCTTTTCTTACTTTTGATGTGATTCTTGGTACTAAAATATTTTCCATTTATTTTGTGCACATTCCATTTATCTTTTGCACTTAGGTATTTCACGATATTAAAATATATTCCATTTATTGAATATGCATGCCATTTTTTCTTACTTTTGGTTTGGCTTTGTACTATTCTTGTGTATTGCATGTTAAGCAGGTTCATCATTTTTATGGATAAGTATAACATGAATTTCAGAATTTATTTTTAAACTACATATAACAGCTTTTTATTTCTAAAAATTTATTCTAAGTTCTTTCCCACTGTAGATACAAAATAAAGCTTACCTAATTTAGCTTTGTAAACTTATAAAAATGTATAGAAATATTTTAATCAATTGCAATATATAATGCATAGATCTGGAGATGATTCAAAAGGTGATATAGGTATCAGGCTGGGTCAACTGTAATAGTCTTAGATGATAAGAGTCCCATCAAGGCAAAAGAAAATACAAAAATTAATGATACAGCATATTAGTTGATAAAATGTACTAAAATTGAAGAAACAACATATGAAAGAACACAGTAAATGTTATTCAGCAAAAGGAAGCAATGAGAAATAGTGTGATCAAATTAGAATTCATTGAAAACATGTCTTGAAAGAGACATCTTCATGTGTGGTGTGAAGATTTTGGAAAATAACAAAAAGGAATATGCAGTAAGAGTTTCATTTTCTGGATATGGTGGAACAGGGACTTTAAATACAAACAATATGTTTTCCTGGTAGTATACATTATGACAAAATAAATAAAGAAGGAGAAACAGTTCAAAAGTGTAGTGATTTGCTTTACTTTTGATTCAACTGCTTCTTAGAAATGCGTGATTGCTTTCTATTGTGCTAGAAAATAATTTCAGTACATAAGAATCCAAATCCTTTTTAAGAGTTAATTTGTAAATATACATTTGAGATTCAAAATAATATTTTTGGTATTGCAATCTCTACATTCTTCTGGTTGGTTGATCAAAATGGATTCACATATCTTTATTGGAAATAGCAAATTTTGCAAGCAGAATCTACATGAAAAATTTCTCTAAAACTAAAGCAACTCAATTTTCAGCACACAGCACTGTTGATAAAAGTTTTTGTAGTAGTGAAAACTAAAAAATTCAGTGTCATAATTCTTTAAAATTCATTTTCCAGACCATCCTATTTTAAGAGGATTTTCTGGAATAAGGAAATGACCTAATTGTACAATATTACCATATATTCCCATGTTATAAAATTTTAAAAAAATTCCAATGTTGCATGTTCAAAGTTTAGTCTTTTTTCATTGACCCCTGACTTCCAAAACTATTCAAGAAATGTTTTTTTATTAATTTTTTATTTTAAAAAGAAAAAAATGAGTCAGAAAAGAAAAACAATGCAAAAGATACAAACAACAACAAACTCAAAACAATCATAATATACGCTTTCAAAACAGAATAAAAGATATTTAACAATGGTTGTATATTACATATTGTTATCTTTTTAAAGAAAGAAAATTAAAAAATATAAAACAGAAAAAAGGTAGAACTATACAAAATTTAAAAAAATTCACATCATAAATTCGCTAGTTGATGCATTACACATTGTCATCTTGAAAATCATTGCCAAAGTCACAAAACCAAAGCACAAAAAGTGTCTAGATACTTAAACATTGACAGTGAAAGCCCCTTTGTTCAATGATCCAACAGAAATTCAGTAATATGATCATCTGTCTTAGACACTACACATACTGTTACACCCTTTAGAGCACTTTTAGAATCTCTATTATACTTTTTGGATACCATTACTCTGTCAGTTTTTATTATTTTTACACTACAGAATGTTATATTTACTAATGTGAGTGTTGTTCATTTCACTTATGAGGATATTCCCAAGTTGCCTCCATTTATGTATAAAGGCCTCAAGACCATCCTTTTTTATAGCTGAGTAGTATTCCATTGTATAAAAATACCACATCTTTTTCATTCACTTTGTGGTTGATGGGCATTTTGGTTGTTTCAAAGATTTATCTATCACAAATTGGGCTGCTATAAACATAGGTGCACATATATCACTGGGATATGAACTTTTCAGTTCTTCTGGGAAAATACCCAGGAGGGGAATAACTGGATTGAATGGAATTTCCAATCTTAGTTTTTTGAGCAATCTCCATACTGATTTTCACAGTGGTTGCACCAGTCAGCACTCCCACCAACTGTGGAGAAGTGTTCCTTTTTCCCCACATTCTCACCAACATTTGTTATCAGGTATTTTCTTGATGGCAGCCATTCTTTCCAGGGTGAGATGAAATCTCAATGCTGTTTTAATTTGAATTTCTCGAATGGCCAGTGATGGTGACTGTTTCTTCATATATTTATTTTCCATTTGAATATCTTCATCTAAGAACTGTATGTTCATCTCTGATGCCCATTTTTGGAAAGGGTCTTTGAATTTGGGGGATTTGATATTTTTCAATTCGTTCTCTCTCATCCTTACCAACACTCATTGTTTTTGCATTAATGTTTGTATACTTTAGGCAACATATATTAGTGTAGCAAATGGCTGCAGCTCTAGAGTTTCCAGGGATGAAGGACCATGAGAAGATGAGAACATAAAGAAGAGACAAAGCAGTGGTCAGGTGGAGCCCTTACTCTCGTGATGGGGAGAAAGAAACTGCTCAACCACTGTAGCCCTTTTATTCATATACTCAGAAGGATGACATCAATTTCAACCCCACTTCCGAGCAACCCATTGCTTAGATTATATAAGGACCTGCTGTTTTTCTGGGCTACAGCAACTTCTTTATGTGGTTTCTCTAGGTGCTCTTGTTCTTGGGACAGTCATGCCCTGGCCACACTTCAGGCATGCACACGTGGTCAATATCCAGCGTCAATGGCTCCCAACATATTAGGGTGTTGTGCTTTGATTCAGCATGAGATTTTGTGTGACTTAATTAAGAATTATCACATTTCTTTAAATATTGTTAAATGTTTTGTAAAATTGATTTCACATTGTTCTTTTTCTAGTGTTTTTCATACCTACATTATACTTTTTTAGATATTCTCTTGGTCTTATGATTGTGCATCTACTCTTTATCTGTTTTGAAGATTCCTGTAAGAAGTTTTTCAATACTTACTCATTTGCTAAGTATTTCTTTAGACATATTTATAAAGTTCTTTGTTACTCTTTAAATTTGCTTAATGGTAGTAATGGAGGTTTTAAATTAATTTGTTCAGGGCTCAAAATACATCATAGCGTTGGGGATTTATCTCAAATGGTGTAAGCACCTTCCTGGCAAGCATGAGGTCATGAGTTCGATCCCTGGTACAAAAAAATCAGAGAAAAGCCTTCTGGCTTTCAGATTTTCTCTTGAAATTTATTTGTTTTTGCCTCTGAGTTAATAATTGTGAGTGAATTAGTATTTATTTATATCTTCTTTTAATATTCTATGTCTAAACTTCTTGGCAACTACATTACAGTATACCATGAAGAGTTTCTTTTCTATCATGTTTATTTGCCTCTGTTTCCTGAATAAGGAAAATTTTCTCTTATAATTCTAGTGAATGCTTTTTCTGTACCACTGACCTGTAGTTTGTTGTCCTATTGGAGTCTTCACTTTCTTCTTTTAGATTTTCAAAGAGTTCTCAATCTTCTCATGCTTTCTCATTCTTTATTTTCCATGTCACCATCCAACACATTCAATTTGTCATTTAATAATGATAATCTTTCTTGTGATTCATAAAACTATTGTTGAAACTTTAAACTGAATTTTTCATGTGACTATTTGAGGATTATTTTCCAGGTTTTCATATTTATTTTCTAGAATGTCTATTTTTACCGAAGCAATCTATCATATATTGTACCATTACTTCCTCTTTGATTATTTCCTCTCTCTATTGTACCATATTTAATTTCATTAAATATTTATGTATTTGATTAAATCAGCTCCTTATTTAAATCACATTTAGTATAACTGATCATTTTAATTGTCACATTTTAAAATTCTTTGAAACTTCTTCCATTGCAATAGTAATGGGATCATTTTTTGGAAAGGATTATGAAATGAGAAAATATACTGTTTTTGACAGTTTCTCTCTCTCTCTCTCTCTCTCTCTCTCTCTCTCTCTCTCTCTCTCTCTCTCTCCCTCTCTGTATGTGTAATGAAGTTTGACAATCACTGGGAATTAATAGTTGGAGATTTATTGTGTGGCAATACCTTGCATAAGAGGCTTTGTCCTTTTGATGTGTTTTTGGCTGTGGGTGTCCCAGCATGAAAACATACAGACAACCCCATGGCAATCAACTTTGCCAATAGACCATACTCTTTGCACTGTTTTAAAATACAGAATAGACACCTATGTGGTCAACATCTAAAGAATAAACCCTGTATCAACATATAATTTAAATATTCTTTGAAAATTTCTCCAAGTGTTTCACTACCCAGGGAAAAAAGAGAGTATATAAGATGGACAGATTAAGGGGAACATAGGCCTGATTTAAAATATTTATGTATAAAAACAGATATAAGATAATATTTGAAAGATTATGAGAATAAAAGAAACAAAAATAGGAAAAGAATATAAATGAAAAAAGAGAAAAATAGAAATTGAACTCAATGTAAAAACAAGTCTATGCATGTATCTGATAGAATGTTATGTAGGGAGAAGGGGTGAGTAAGCAGGGAAAGGCCTCATTAGGTTTCTTGGATAATTCTGATCAGTAAGAATTAAAGTTCTACTGGAAAAAACAAGGACCAAGACAAGGGAAGGCAAGAAAACTGCACAGAGCCAGCCAGGCAGATGCCAAAGCCATTGTAGTCACTCCTCCCCTCCTCCAGTAAAACACAATGAAGTTGAAAGGGAGAGATTTCTATGTAACTTGTCCTTAGTATGTATCCATATTTTTCTCACTTCATTGTCAATATATTAGTGCACTGGATGCTTAATCAGTGACATCAACTTCAATGGAAGTTTTCTCCTGTTAACAAAAGCTGGTCCACTTAGGATTGTGAACTTAGCAAATGGAGCTCCAGGTTAGGTTATTAGGACCTAGGATCCATCAATAACCTTGCAAAGAACAAGTCTGGTTGTGTTAAGTTCCAGGTATGGAACTGGAAGGGAGGGTCTATGTCATTTTGGTTAAAGGAATCTGAAGACAAATGTCCTCAGATACTAGCTTTTTTACCCTCCCCAATCATGCCTTATGGGATAGCTTTCAATCTCTTGCTTTCTTGTAAATAATGTGCTTTTGATTTTCCTTTTGGCTTCATTGTCTTAATACATAGTGGCTGAGTCTAAAATCTTATTGACTGCTCAGTACAGTGAAGCTTCAATGCTCATCATGAGACACAAAAGTTAGGAAACCAAATGAGACAATCTTGACTATGAGTGTGTCACAGTGGAGATATTAGAACCTCTAAAGATGATACAAGGGGATATTATAACTGCAAACCTGTTAGATGCTTGAAGTGATGAGCTTGTTTTGTCAAAAAATTGAAGAATGAATTCTAGGGACACTAAAGCTTGAGAGTAGGAAGATGTTTTTTGAGAGGATGGAAAGTTTTTGTCAGGTAAATAAGAGGGGTCCCACACATAGTGGCCTTGAGGAACCCTCTTGGTAGAGAAATTTTATAGAGCAATGCCCATGTGGGTATAACATGGGTTACAGCTATGATAAACCAATAAGGGTACCAGTATATTTGCTTATGTAATAGTGATCCAATGGAGAAATAAGTCATGTAACAAACATACATGGAATGAATAAAGATTTCTTTAAAGGAAATGATAGGTGTGAAGGTCTTGGTCACCCAACCAAGTGAATGATGTCTATCTAAATTTTAGAGGCCCCAGATTTTGCCTTTCAAAAAAGTGTACTGGCCTGGTCATCTCATCTTTATCTTGCATTGTCTGTAACAGATGTGTCTCTTGCCACAGTTGAGGTGTGTTTTACATTTTTCTTTGTTCTTCAGAGGTCTTAGAGTATCCAAATGCTTATAAAATTTCTAATTAATTTAGTTGTCTATAACAAGAGAAGATAGTAACAAAGGTAACAACTTACAGCAACAAAGACAATAACATTAATTTTAACACATAAATAATTTTAACACATGAGAACCATCCCTTCTTATGGGAGGAATATCTCACAGTTCAATCTCCTCTGCTTTGGGGAATGAAAATGGTGTGTAAACAAATTATCTGCATAATCTATGTGCCAATGATAATGGCCCAAGTTGGTAAAATACACAGCCCTTGATCCTGGATGCAAGGCTCTCTAATGCCTATGTGTTGCTTATTTTAAGCTGAATTCCTCTGATAGATCAACAGGTTATATTTTCTTTATGTAAAAACAATATAAATGCATCCTGTCCAACATAATACAGACAATAAGTTAGCTTAAATTTAATTAAAATTGAAGAATCTCTTTAACTGAAATATTGTCTATAAAGTCATACATTCAATTGATGTGTTTGCCAACAAAAACTGATAGAATACATTTTCTAAATCATAAAATATATATAAATGAGTATAAGGTAAAACTATGATTATAGAAATACGAGAGAGTGGAAATTTTAGAAGATCTAATAAATAAAAGAAATTACCAGCATTTATTCCATGAAATAAGAGCCTTAATAATATATTGAAATATAAATATCTATTAAATTCTTATCGCTAATCACAAATAAGTACAGCAAGGAATATCTACAAATACAGAGTCTTGAAAACAGAGATAAATTAGGTAGAGTAAATAAAGATTTGAAACAATATTGATACAGGAACAGGCATAATTTTGTCATTAACTTGGAAATTTAAGTAACATAGTACATTTTTTTTATTTAAAAGAGAATAAAACAAAAGGGGGCAGTACAGAGCAGATCAGAAGAGGACAACATAGGCAACACAGTACTTTACATTAAGTCAACTGGACATCAACAGTATCTAATGCCATATCTCTTACTCTGCTATAGTTGAGCATAGTTTCAATTACAATAATATCAAACATAACACAATAGTATAAAGCCAT
>PVJX010009673.1:32028-60240 GCA_004027295.1 Dolichotis patagonum | reverse complement strand
AAGTTGTGGCATTTTTATACAATGGAGTACTACTCAGCTATAAAGAATGATCACATCGAGATATTTATAAATAAATGGACACAACTTGAGACCATTCTCTTAAGCAAAATAAACCAAACTCACAAGGGTAAATACCATATAGTCTCCCTAGTATGAGATTTGATAAGAGTATATAAGACTTTATGGTAAGCATGAGTCCTCATCTCATAGCTTTAAAGTCTTTCAAAGTTTTCAATCATCATTTGGAATGGTTTTATCTTGTTTTGTTTGACTATATCATACGTGATGATATGAACAGCTGTTTTGAAGAAAACATCATGACAGCTATTGCTGAATTAATATCATCCTTCTTAGAAGTCCTACCATGCATTTTTTGTTCTACTACCATTGGTTCTATCTATCACATTGTGTCTTATTGGAATTTGAATATGTATGATAGTCAAACTAATTTTTTTTTATCAAAAATGAGATATTATAGTACCCATTGATCATTTTCTGTTATTCGGTTCAGAAAGCCCTGTAATTCTTTCACTCTATGCATGGCTTTATTACTATTGTGTTATGTTTGATATTATTGTATTTGAAACTATGCTCAACTATAGCACAGTAAGAGATATGGTGTTAGCTACTGTTGATGTCCAGTGGTCTTAATGTAAAGTACTGTGTTGCCTATGTTGTCCTGTTCTGATCTGCTCTGTACTGCCCCCTTTTGTTTTACTCTCTTTCAAATTAATAAAAAAAAATCTTCAAAAAAAAAATAGAAAGACTCCTAGGTATGATAAATAAATTCAGTAATGTAGCTGAATACAAAGTCAATACTCAAAAGTTAATAGCATTCCTATACACTAACAACAAAATCACTGAGAGAGAAATAAGCGAAACCACACCCTTTGCAATAGCATCCAAAAAAAATGAAATACTTAGGAATCAATCCAACAAAGGAAGCAAAAGATCTATAATTGAAAATTACAGTACTCTAAAAAAATAAATCTAAATTTCTTCCAGTGAGACACAGCCATGACTACAAACACACTCAGCCACCTTATTATCGATGGAGGGGCCAAACATGTTCACTGGAAGAAATTTAATAAGTGGTGTTGAAAAATCTGGCTTTCAATATGCCAAAAACTAAAACTAGACCCGTGTATATCACCATGTACTAAGCTAAAGTCAAAATGGATCAAAGATCTGAATATTAAAACAAAAGCACTAAATCTTCTGGAAGACAAAGTAGGTAGAAATCTTGAAGACACCGTTGTAAGCAGACAGTTTACGAACAAAAATCAAACTGCATAGGAAGTATTTCCCAGAATCAACAACGGGGATCTTACTAAACTGGGATCTTACTGGATCTTTTAGTAAGACTCGGGTCTTACTAAAAAGTTTTGCATGTCAAAAAAATCTCCAACAGAGTGAAAATAAAACCCACAAATTTGGAAAATATCTTAGCCAATTGTCCTTCAGACAAAGAACTTTTATCTAGAATATACAAAGAATTGAAAAAAACAGGCCCCCAAAATTCAAAGACCCAATCCAAAAATGGGCATATGAGATGAATACACATTTCTCAGATGAAGAAATACAAATGGCAAATGAATATGTGAAAAAATGTTCAACATCAATGGTCATTCAGGAAATGCAAATTAAAGCAACACTGAGATTCCATCTCACCCCAGAAAAAATAACTACCATCAAAAAATGAACTGATAACAAATGCTGGCAGGGCTATAGGGAAAAAGGAACTCTTCTACACTGTGGGTGGGAGTGTCGACTGGTGCAACCACTGTGAAAATTAATATGGAAATTCCTCAAAAAACTAGGAATAGAGTTACCGTTTGACCCAGCTCTTCTCTTGGGTATCTTCCCAGGGCAATTAAAAACATTGTACTACAGCAATATATGTGCACCCATGTTTATAGCAGTCCAATGTGTAATAGCTAGATCTTAGAAACAATCCAAATGTCCATCGACTGACTAATGAATAAAAGATGTAGTATTTTTATATAATGGAGAACTAGTCAGCTATAAAGAAGGATAAAGCTGAGCTTTTTATAGGTAAATGGATGCAACTCAAGACCCCTCATACTATGATGCACATTATATAAATCAACCCCAATTGACAAGCCCTTCTGCCTCTGTACTTCCTGACTGCTTATCCTATGTAAGCCCTAGACCACCAGAGATCAGGACCTGATATTCCAGGAATGATACCAATCAGCGACTGTCGATGCAAGTAAATCTGCCTCCAAATCCTGTGTGTCATTTCAGTGTTTCTACTTGTCTTTGCAGTAACATAATGAAGTTCAACCATGACAGACAGAGACTCAAAGAAACCCAGAGGCCTAAGAGTCAGGACAGGATAGAAGGCATCCCTGGAGTGCTGTGCAGGTAGTGCTATGGTAGAGGCCAGGTCATGAGGCAGAGGGAGAGTCTCTTCTATCTGAACTGATTTTAGGTTTATCTATATTTGTGTGTGTGGTACTGTGGATTGAACCCAGGGCCTTCATAATGAGGTGTATCTCCATCTCTTGCAATTTATTTTCCTTTTAAGACAGAGATGCACTAATCACTAAGTTTCCCAGTCTGGGCTCAGAGTTATGGTTCTCCTGCTTCACCTTGCAATGTGTTGGTATCGCAGGCATGCATCACCACACCTTGGTAGGTTTACCATTTGTAATGTTTCAATTTACTCTATAGTACTGTTGTAATAGACTCTAAAATAAAGGACCCAATCAAAAAATGGCAAGGGAAATGCATAGATCTTCCCAGAAGTACAAATGACCAATAATTGCATGGGAAAAATGCTCAGTATCATTGCTCATTAGAGGAATACAAATGAAAACACTAAGATTCCATCTTACTCCAGAATCAATGTCCATCATCAAGAAATCAAATAATAAGAATTCTGGTGAGACTATAGAGCAAAAATAACTCATCTACATGGTTGGTGGGAATGTGACCTAGTACAAATACTATGGAAATCAGAACAGAGATTCCTCAAGAAACTGAAACTAGAAATTATATTTGACCTATCTACTCCCCACTTAGTATCTTTCTAAAAGCACTAAAGACATCATATTACATAGCTAAATCTTGGAAACAACCCAAACATCCATAAACCATGGAATGGATAAAAAAGATGTGGTATTTTTACAAAATGGAGTACTACTCAGCTATGAAGAAGGTCAGCCTCTAGGCTTTTACAGGTAAATGGATGCAACTTGAGACCATACTTAAAAGTGAAATAAATCAGAATCATGTGTGTAAACATTATATTGTCTGCCTGGTGTAAAAACTGAAAGAGTAAATAAGATCCAAAATGTACAATATATAATTGAAAGTGAAAAGGGGAGAAATTTCTTAAAAAGAAAGAACAACTGAGATGAGGGAAACAAGAAAAGAAAGAAGAGAAAAATATATTATCAAAAGATATATATTATCTGTCATCTATACCAATAGTATGATAATTATACTATTGGTATATATGATAATTATACTGCTTATCTCAATTAGTTCATAAAAAAGAACAGTTTATGCTTTCATTGTTTGATCTTTTTTCCATGCCTATATCTTGTAATCTGAGTGACGACCTTGATGATTATGATACAATATATTAACAATTGTTAATCTCCTACTATGTTGTTTTGAAATTCTGGAGCATTGTTTTTATTCTTTCTTTGTTTTACAATAAAATTGTTTAAAAGAGATCATATTACAATGATATATGTCTATCTGCGCTTTTAGCAATGCAGTTACTAATAGGGAAGAAAGAAGGAAGTGGGATGTGTTAGACACAAGCACCAGTTCCATCCCAGGAATGCAAACATGATATACTGCAACCATGCACTAACAAATGATTTAAATGTTTAAAGAAGAAAAAAATTAAAAGTAGTCGGAGGCAATTACTATAAAAGAAAAAGAAATAAAAATAAAAATAATTGCTTTAAAGAATGTTTCTGTAGTAATTAATAAAATTTCAATATGTGTAATAGTAGGTAATAATATCAT
This sequence comes from Dolichotis patagonum, assembly GCA_004027295.1. NCBI lineage: Eukaryota > Metazoa > Chordata > Mammalia > Rodentia > Caviidae > Dolichotis > Dolichotis patagonum. The sequence continues at coordinate 56,232 of PVJX010009673.1, read as the reverse complement.
ATCAGTGCTAAATTCCTTGAATTTGATGATAGTGTTACTGTATCATAGTATGTGTATATATGTATATAAATACAATATATAGTATGTCTAAATATATTTATATATTTCACAAAACTGAGTTTCAGATTTAGTTGAAGATTCATGAAAAATTAACTTACATTCAAATAGCTTTGAGAAGTGATAACAATATTACAATGCCTATAATTATGGAACTAGAGTATATATGAAGAATTTAAGCATCTAAATGAATACAGATGTTCCTCATTTAGCAATTGATTCAGCTTCTCAACTATGGCATTAAATAAATTGATCACTAAATGAGAAAGCATATATAGCATGTATATTTCAATATTTAGAGAAAAGAAATAATCAAAGAAACTCCACTTTGATGACTGCTTTTATTTACATAATTTTTACATGCAGTAGTGTAACATATAACAGAACGTAAGACTACAGTAGTGTGCTTTACAGTACGATCAGAAAAAAATTATATAAACAAGGTGCACAGTACCAAAAAAAAAAAAAAAAAGACATTGAGGCTCTGTAAACAAGATGAACAAGACTGCAAAAAAACAGACGGGTCTTAAATCCAAGCAGCAGTAGTAAATCCAGTCAGTCCTTAAATGAGGATTATCTGGATACGGGTGATCACTCACTGGCTTACTCTTTGTTGTTGAAGTTCTCGGTCGGTAAAAAACTTTCTAAATAAAACATTACATCATAAATTAAAATCATAAAAAAGTGTAAATCTGAAAAATAGGCACAACAGTCAGATTAGAGACTCCAATATCATTGTATTCCCATTCCTAGTAATTCTGGATTACTAGGGTTCCCCGAGTCCTAGTAGACTGGAGTCTTACTTCCTAAAGTGGGTTGGTGGAGCCGGGAGGGCAGCGCTGTAGTTTCAGTCACCTCCTCCACTCCTTTATGGGCCAAGTGTCTTCTGCAAATAGATTTCTAACTGCCTATACTTTAGCTGAAACATGTACACAATAGTTTTTATTCAAAGTCGCTACTCGTTTTTGAAAATTTCTGTGGTATCTAAAATACTCAAATTGATAGAAATAGCGAGTTCAGTAGCAATTGCCAGATCCGATGGGGAAAGTTGGCCAAAGGGTACAAAGTTTAAGATGTACAGAGTACTTAAGTTCAACAATGCACCTACAGCTAGCGATTCTGTATTGTACATTTGGAATTTACTAAGAGAGAATTTAAAGGTTCTCACTAGAAAAAAAGAAAGATGGAAACTATATCACATGCAGATAAGTTAATTAGTTTGAAAATGGTTATTATTTCAGTATATAAACATAACAAAAATAATATATGTAACTATATATTAGTTTCTCAATTATATTGCAATAAAATTTAAAGAATAAAAGGGAGAGTTCATTCTTGGTAGTTTTGCTATACCTATCATTGTGACTGCATTTTTTATTTTACTTTTTTTTTTGGTACCTGGGATTGAACTCATGACCTCACTCTTGCTAGGCAGGCACTTACATCACTGAGCTAAATCCCTGGCCCCTGAATTTTTTATTTTAAAAAATATTTCCACACATTTTTTTTCTGCACTGGGTATCTGAGGGTTCTAATATTATCGGTCTGTTTAGTATAAATGTGTGGGGTCTACACAAGCATTCCTAGGCTTGCTGACTTCTCCCTCCTTAGTCGTCTTGTTTCTAAAGCCGTGCTTATTCTATTCTGCAGAGCAAATGTCTCCCTTGCTCTCCACGTTTGTTCCTCGATAAGAACGATTTCTCACTCTTCACTTGTCTGCCTCTGAGCAGGTGTCCTGGCTCGGCCTGCCCTCTTTGCTCCACACCCCTGGTGCTACTGGAGGGCTTCAGGAAAATTTCCACTGCCTCCTGGCCCAGAGTCCCTGTCCCTCCATTTTAGTCCATCTCACTCGGTGATGCCCAAGCCACAGATCCAAGCCTCCAGGGCTTTGACTTCATTCCACTGGCCCGGCTTCTGAGTGCTCCCCGCTCAGTTCCTGGCTGTAAGAGTCAGGCCTGGCCTCTAGAAGGTCCAAACTTGTTTCTATACTGTCATTTTTAAGTGACTGCAGACTTTGGTGATGTTCCCTCCAAGTGCTTTCTTTTCTTTTATGTTAGTTAAATTTGGATTGTCAGCTCATCTTCACTGTTTTTCTCCACTTCTAGCAGTCTTATGTGCCTAGGGTTGTAAAAGTGTTCCTTCAGAATGAATTGAATTATTTCTTAAGAATACCTCCAAAGTTTTCATTTCTCCTGACTAATTTTTCTTCTTTAAAAAAGAAAAAATAATAAAAAGGGTGATGCAGAATTTCAAAACAAAAGAATACATTGACAATAATTAATTTGTTTTATATTGTTATCATAAAAGTAGTTGCTTAGATTACAATATATAGGCATTAGAAATTGATCAAACAATGTAAGTACAAACCATTCTTTTGGATGAACTAATAGAGATTAGTAGAATAATTAACTATCTTGCATATAGATATGCATATATAGATATCTATATCTATATTCTTTTCCCTTCTTTTCTCCTTTCCCCTATCCCAGTTGTTCTTTCCTTTTCAGAAGTTTCTTCCTCTTTCACTGTCACAATCTCTATTGTACATTTTGGATCTTATTTATTCTTTCAGTTTTTTATGAGGGAGACAATACAATGTTTTATGAGTTTGATTTATTTCACTTATGAGTATGAATGCTAATTCAGACTGGTATGGGGTTAAATCAGTACACTATAAAAACAAGACCCCTATCCCAATGGAGTTTATATTCTAGTCTGAAAGACAAATCATAAATCAATGAACAAATATTTATGTGATAAAGCATTCCATAGAATTTTTTGATAACTGGAGGTGATGTTCTTCTTATGCACATTCCCAAGTGGATGACAAATATTTCTGTTGCTGTTTCCTACGCCAGCGGCTTAGGGTAGAGGTTTTCTAGTCCTTGCTCTGTTAAAAAACAGGACTTACGTGCTTCCAGGTGGATGGAGGAGTTTAGTCTCAGTGTAGCTCTTTCCACTGACTGGAGACTGGATCTTCAGGTCCAAAGCTTGGGTTTAGATCTTGTGCTCTTTTTACTACTGTGACATCAGCTCTTGGTTAGTTCTTTACCTGGAGTTTCACCTGAGTTCTGACACCTCAGAAGAATGAAGTTTTCATACAGTTAGCCTTTCCCATATGTTCAATATGTACATAGCATGGAGTGAGGAAAGAGAGGTAGGTCTCATGGTCTGTTTCATTCCAATCTCTGACTTTCCAGGTGTTATCCTGATTTTTCTTTTACAACATCACTTAATTTCCCAACTGCAGTCAACAAGATTGACGGCATGGTGAGAATGAACCGCCCTAGGCCTGTAAGTACATTTAACAAGCTGGGGAAGTCCACAGCTTGGACAATGGGATTGGTTTAGAAATGATCATATGTGGGTCATAGAGATCAACAAGAAAAGAGTTTCAGACATGATAAAAAATTTAAATATTCAGGGTGATTGTATAGGAATATTATTGACCACAATGTACACTGCAATTTTTATCTTATAACTTATTAATATGACATCTTATCTCTGTTGTTAGTTATTATAATTTTCATGTCTAAAATAGTACCTGTCATGTGACACATTGCACAGATTCATTGTTAGTTGAGTAAACACTAGTCACACTTCTGGATTTTTCCACATAAATTCTTCCCACTCATTTGTTCATGCCCGTAAAAAAGAAAACATCATCTCTGCTAGTAAAATTTTCAGAGAAAGGAATAAGGATGCTTTCTTCCCATTAGAGATAAAAAATGCTTCTTTGCTCCCCGCTATCAACAAACAGAAAAATAAGCCTCTAGCATAGGAATCCTCAGAAGGGACATCTAAACTGTATCCACTTCATAGCATGCATTCTTAGCAAATGAATTTAAGTGGCTTCTTCTTATCTCTGGCTTCAGGGCCAGGTCTTGATGAATTTAAGCCAATTAGTGAAGAACATGATTTGGGCCAATGGAATTGGTTCATGGGTGTTCATAGAGCTGATACGGCTTGGTGAGAACAAAGAAGCATTTTTTAATCTCTAATGGGATGAGAGCATCCTTATTCCTTTCTCTGTGGTGTTGTTGGTTCTCCTGTTGCCATGCATTCTCCTGGAGTAGTTTGAGTTTCTTTCCTGACATGAACTTGGCTGCTCTTATCATTAGAGGAGCTCAGGACCTTGCTGTTGCTGAGAATGGCTGCGGTTCACTTTGGGGGAGCTTTGGTCTTTACCGTTTCCTGGCTCCTGAGGGGAAAATGTGTGCTGTTCAGTCTCCAGGAGAAGCTTGTCACACTGGCTTCTTGATATGAACTCTGCTGTTCTCATTGTTAGAGGAGCTTGGGACCTTGTTATCACTGAGGATGGCTGTGATAGTTTTCAGGGGAGCCCTGGTCGTATTTTGGGAGTCGCTTTTTGGCTCCAGTGCGGATTCCTCAGCCTACTGGCACAGATTCTTCATCCCACTGGCAGAGGCTTTCTGGCTTCCACTGCTGACCTCCAGGCCTTCTTAATGCAGATCCATGAAATAGACTGGCATGAGTCATTGTTGTGGGCTCAGGTTTCCAACTGGACTCATGCAGGACATTGCTGTGGGATCTAGGCCCTCAGCTGTACTTTTTAGGGGTCTTAGTGGGTAGACAGATTGCCTGCACTTTTCATGTTTATCTCTTTGGGTGACTATTATAAAATAATGATATAAATTATGTGTCCTGTATATAATTGTTTTCCTTGCAATCTCTGACTACAACAATCAGGTAACAAGTTTCATGAAAAAAAGAAGGCAGAGTAAGTGAACGGAGCACGATGAGGAATGAAATAGAATGAGAATTGGTCAGAGAAGGTGCCACAAGGAAGAGCAGGTGAGTAGAGGCCAAAATGAAATGAGAGAAAGAAATGAGAATAGTGTTGAAGAGGAACTGCACGCAGGTAGAACCCTAAATAACAGACTTGAAGGTGCAAAAATACTTTGCATGATTGCAGAACAGCAAGACGAGAGTGTGATGTGGTGAAACAACACAGGTTGTATAATCTGGGAAAGCTAATGGGCTTCTCTTAAGTATACTGTACTCTCTTGTACACAGGAAATAAAAGTAGTAGGACTATATACAATGGATAAAAAAAAAGACTGTATATGGAGCCTCTATTATATAGCTAGTATTCAGCCAAAGATCACATTTTTCTTTGAACACCCTTCACCACTCCCTTGGGTCCAGTCTTCACTCAAGTCCTCTCAGGACACAGCCAACCATAGGCTCAATTTTCCTGTGTAAACTTTCTCAGTTGGAAGACAGCTGCTGCTTTGAAGTGTTTCCTGCCCATTGCATGTGGTTTTGTGACCCTTTTGTTCAGGATCCTGTTACAATAACCACAATCCTCACAGAAGACTGAAACATACTACCTTCTTCAGTCTTGTGTATCCAAAATTTTTTTTAAAGGGATTGTGTGGGTGTCTGATTATCTGAGTCAAAAATTCCAACCAGAATATAAATAAAATTCTGCTTTTGGTCAAAAAAGACCAGTGTCAGTTGGCATAAACCAGACAGTGCTATGTACCATAAACCCTTGTAAACCATTTAAATTCATTCTCCATTAACATTTCCAAATATATCAGAAATAATATTTTCTATTTGGTTTCTACAGTACTAGCTTTTTCTAAATAGCGAATTCTCACTCCACCCCTATTTTAATGCATACTTCTTATGGGTATATATATTGTATGCATACAAGTAACTAAATAAACTAGTCTAAAATATATATATTTGTCTGTGATTTTTATATATTCCATTATGGTACTGGATTTCACCCTGATATCCATAAAATCTTTTGCAACTATAGAGACTGGGGAGTGGAAATGTACATGGCCTGAGTTGTGGACCATGCATCATCACTACTTTTACTGTAAGTTTGGATTTTACATGATGGATAATATATTATTTGAGGAAAAATTCTTCCTCAATTAAAAAAAAATCAAAAGTGCTTTAGGACATCAGAATAAAGCCAAAGGGAGACTTGCCTGGATACAATTAAGCAATACATAAGAAAACGGCATTACCATCTGTTAGACAGTAAAGAAAAAGGTGTCATACTGGGCTTTGCTTGCCTCCTTGTAGTTGTTGTCCTCTCTATTGTATTAGGTATGTATTATGCACATATGAATGAAGCCTTTTAAGCAAAAATGTTCTCTACCTGTAGTGCCAAGTTTTCAGAGCTAGGCAGAGGTGAATTGCATGGGGCGATTTGGGCTCTCTAGTAGAAGACTATTGCATAAATACATGGAGAAAAGCTTAAGTTAGAAGATTAATGGGGAAATCACTTTGAACTTTCTGTTCAGCCTCATTTCTTGTTTGCCAGCTTCATTAACAGTGAAATGGGGGCTGGGGATTTAGCTCAATGGCATAAGTGCCTGCCTGGAAAGCATTAGGTAGTGAGTTCGATCCCCAGTACCAAAAAAAAAAAAAAAAAAAATCAAAGAAATAGTGACATGGGTTTGCATTTAAGGATATTTATTACAGCATTAATTTCAAAGATTCAAAGTTAAAATTAAGTAATTTATATTATGTGAACAAGATCTTATTAGCAGTAAAATTGTTAAAATTCAGGTAATTATATTTCCCTAATAAAATTTATCCAATATTCTCTTAGCAAAATCATTAGAATTTTCATTTTTAATGCAAGAGGTCACTTTGTAAGAAATATGCAATAGTTTTTCTAATCAGCCCTAAAGCAGCCTGACTACTTGTGCATTTTGCTGGCTTCTTTGAGGCATCCTCATTTAAAATGAAGCACTGGTCCATTTGATCCAGAAACCCTGGAAACCAACTCAAAAACTCTGTAACCCTGTGAAATGCCGCCTGGTGGAGTGTTCCACACCTCCCGTGATGCTTGTCCTGGAACACATGAAGAGCACAGACAAGTTCCAGTTTTCATCTGATCTGTGTTTGCATTTCCTTCCACCTAAATCCCAAAGTGGGGAAATGCTTTGAACCATATTCTTCTTAAAAAAATAAAAGAAAACCCTACTTTTTAAAATAGCCTTTTGGAAAGAATAAATTCTCATTATGAGTCTTCTGGTTTTTCTCTTCTTTCTTTTTTTTCTTCTTCTTCTTTTTTTTTTTGTATGTTCACTGTTCTCTACTTTTAGTGCCAATTTTTAGAGCTAGGGAGAAATGAATTTCATGGGGTGATTTGGGGTCTCAGGTAGATACAACTTCCTTGTATTGATAACAGAGTTTGCTTTCACTTTATTTCTGGGAACCAGTCCACCTGTGAGTGCTGCTGTGCTGTCATCTTCCCTGCTCAAGTCCTTTCCAAAGGAGTATCTTCCATTCAGCTTATGTGTAGCTTCCCTAGAGATTCCCTGAAGACTGCAGGCAGCTTCAGCTTTCCACTGCACCTGCTCTCCATGCACCCTCCTTGGCGCCCTCTATGGCATTCCAAGAGCAGTGTCATGTGCACCAGATGCTTGGACTGCTTATCAAAGGCTTCCTCCCCTTCCCAGTTCTTGCTACTCCATTGAATGATGTGACATGTTTTTCAGTGGTGCATACAATACCACTTACCTTCATTACGTTTCTCATTGCTGAGATGAAATACCCAACGCTCAAAGTTAAAGGGAGAAAGAGTTATTTAGCCCACAGTTAGTGGTGATTTCAGTCCATAATCGGCCAGCTCCAAAGCAGAGTGGCACACGGCAGAGGGGCAACAGTTCATGGTGAGGGAAGACACAAAAGCAACAAGGGAAAGGAGAGGCAAGACACCTTCTGTCCCTTATATTGTATGTAGGCTACCTGCCCTAGGGTGGGTGTAGCACTCATACCCTTAATCCTAGCCAGAACTATGCCAAACTAATCAGTGGACTGATTGAATAACCACACACCCTTAATCCCAGCACCACTCACTTTAGATTCAACCACTTCTGAAAAGCCCTCGGTTGCATTAGCCTTTGGGGAAACTTCTAGACACAAGCATAGCATGCTTCGCTTGACATCTTTCTCTACTCACCTCGGTTGTGTGATGCCATAACATCATTCTTGTTTTCTGCTTTTGCAACTTTAATTTGATCCTTGGCACAACTTTGGCAGGTCCATCCCTGAAATCATGAATCCCAATAATTTGATAGTAACTTCTTTCCTTCTATTCCTCCCATATACTTAGCACCATTGTGCCTAATCTTTGACAGTCACTCTTGGTTTTTCATCTATTTTCCCTATGAGTATTCATTCCTTCTCTTTTCTACCCAGTGAAATTTCCTAAGTCATCGCCGCAATGAAGCCAGTGATGACTTAGACAGTATCCTCAGTAATCGTCATGCCACTTACTCATTCAATCACTGGCAGGCAGACCACAGGGCTGTGTTAATATACTGGCTGCTTTCTTTTTCTAACAGCATAGTACACACAGAAGTGAACTCAGTCTTCTTTCACCAACTGTACCATATTGTCTCTCTCCGCATTCACTACTCCTGTCTACCACACTGCTCAGAAAGTAAAACATCACCCTAGACTTGTCCACCACCTCACCATCCCTCATTTCCAATCACAAAGCTAATCTTCCTCCAGCCCTCACTTCTTCATCATTCTCTCTGTTTTTCAGTCCCATCTTAGTCTCTGAAACTTCCACAGTGATCCCTAAATTGGCTGCCCTGAATTCAGTCTTAGCCTTGTCCAACTTACCCTGTATACCACAGCAAAAATGGTATTAAAACACAATTCTAATCAAGTTATTATTTTAATTAAGACTTTTAATAACTGACCATTTCTCTTAAAATAAATTCTAAAACTAGTTAAAATACTCAAGATCTTTCACAGTCTTAGCCTTTCCCTCGCTGCTGTCTTGGATCTAGTGACACAAGTTGTTATACTCTTCAAATTGAGTCTTCCATGCTTGACTTTCAAAGCCTTGGGCATATCCTCCTGAAACATTCAGTCTTGTGTTCTTTTACACTGGTATACTGATTTAGGCTACAGCTGGGGTTAATGTAGGTGACAATATGATCCCCAGCCCCAGATCTCTGAAAGGACCCATCTCACTCTTTGCTTTCCTTATCACTGTTCCATGGTGTGTTTGCCTTTTTGTTCGCTCCACCATACAATCTCACCTATCCTGCTGAGATTATAATCATTGAGAGAACAGAAATGTTACGTTTGCTGATAAAACATCAGAAACTAATACATCAATGGAACATTGTAGATACATAATATGTATTTGTTGAATTAAGGAATAAACCAATGGAAGTTATTTATTCAAAAATACAAACCATTTATACATAAAAATGTTAAAAACAAAATCTAGTCATCTGTGACACACTGTAAAATATTTCAGTAATAAAGGTAATTGAAAAAGAACACAACTTTATCATATGCTTATTATGTTTCAGTGTTCCAAGTGTATACATGTGCTATGTTACCATTATAACAGTACCATAAAGTAGTAATATTATTGTCTACATATTACACATGTACAAACTGAGTCAAAGGAAAGCTAAGTAACTTTTCTAGGTTTAAAAAACTGATGGAAGAGTCATGATTTGAACTTAAGAAGTGTGATTTAAGGATCTTTTATATGTCACTTCTTTATGGCATGCTTTTATCGTACCATTCTTGCTTCTGTGCCTATATTTACTTCTAAACTGTAAGTTCCATAATGCAGAATTTTTGAAGATCAGTTAAATAAAGTTTTCACAACCTCTGTGTGGAAATGGGAGAGGATAGCCCCACTCACACACATATACATGCATCATAATTTATGTAATGATATTATTAAGGGAGACTCCTGAAAGCCCAAAGAGGTTCATAATACATTCTGCCTGTGGAAGAGATGGAAGGACAGAGAAGTAAGTGCAAGGGAAGGGAGAAGTTAAAAACAATTAAGATGTGACACACCATTTACCAATCCCTCATAATAAATTTAATAATTATGCACTGTGACTGTGCACTGATAAAAACTTTTAAGAATTAAAAAATTAAAAAAATGTGGATTGATGAATGCCTTTATGAACACATTTTATATTTATCTGGGTTTGGACTACACAATGACTAAAGACTTAAATGGATGAGTATGAATGATGTGGAAGACTAGTATATAATTCAGGCTTGTTGAAGCACAGGCTAATGGAAGGATTTTTATAAAACATGACTCAGAGAAGTAGATTAAGTTTTATATACCCTGTTAGACATTTTCAGTATTATTTTTGAGTACTGATTAGAAGTGCCAATTTAACTCTAAGGTCACCTTTTCCTAACATTGGGATTTTAGGTTGGTCATTTAACCTCAATTTACTTTCATAAAGTAGGTCTAGTAACAGTGCCACACTGTACAAGGTTGGAATATTTAAAGTAGTTTCTACAGATGGAGCATATCTAATCTGAAAATTAAAATGCTGAAATGCTCCAAAATCCACAACATTTTGAGCAGTGACATAATATAATTAAAAGTTCTTTTGAAATTATGGGCAGCAGAAGTGTCCAACGTGAAGACAGAGTCAGAACTAGCAGATAGGGCTGCTATTGCAGGCCTAGGTATCTTCAGAGAGATCTTAAAAACAGCAAGAGTATGTGAAAAAAAATGGATCCAACAGCTGTTAGATGATACAAAGAATACTAGGCTAAGATTAAATAGAATTCATAAAAAATCAGAAGACATCAAAAATGGGATAGAAACCCTGCCTAAAGAAATAATAGCAGACATTTCTGAGTATGGCAAATGAATTTAACATACATATAAATGAGGCATATAACACAACAAGTAGCCATAATCAGCAAAGGACAGCTCCATGGTACATCATAGTCCAAATCCCAGAATTCTAACATAAGGAAAGAATCTTAAAAGCTCTTAAAAAAAATGTAACTTATCAACTACTAATTTCTTAGTGTCAATATTTTTCTTTGAATTCTGCATTACTTCTACCCTTTTTTCTGTTTTGTCTTGTTTTTCTTTGTTTTTTCTTTAAATAAATTTTAAAAAAGAAAGCCAGTAAATCACTTATGATGGTAAATCCACTAGAATTACAACAGACTTCTCAACACAAATCCTAAAGGTCAAGAAAGTACGGAAGTGTTTCAAGACCTAGAAGGAAACAGCTACCAACCAAAACTGATTTAATTAGCAAAACTATCTTTCAAAATTGATGTACCATAGCAGAGTGCATCTTCATAAATTCAAGAAAAACAAATCAGCACACAGCAAAATTTAAGAATATACTCAAGAGATAAGGAAGCCAACAATGGAGTGAATGCATATGGAGTGTGCACAGTTAAGCAAAAAAGTAAAAGGGGCTCAGCAACAGGAAAATAATGCAATAACAGGAATAAGACCATAACAACTCTCAATGTGAATGGCCTCAGTTCTCCAATCAAAAGATGTACATTGGCAGAATAGATCAAAAACCAAAATCCAGAAGTGTGCTGTGCACAAGAAACATATTAAACCCAAAAAGAAATTCATAGACTAACAGTCAAAGGATGGAAAACAATATTGGAACCCAGAAATAAACAGGAGTAGCTATTTCATTTTCAAGTAAAAGCTGATCAGAAAAGGCAAAGGTCAGTACATAATGTTTAAAAAATATTCAACATCAAGAGATAATAACTTTAAACATATATGCAGTGAATGCTAGTGTCCCAAATTCATAAAACAAAAACTACTAGACATAAATTATTACATATACATCAATACAATTATGATAGAGTATCTCAATACCCCACTGGTACAAGCAGACAGATCAAATAGACAAAAATCAATAAGGAAACATCAGAGTTGAACCAAACCTTCAAACAAAAGTTTAATTAACATCTAGTGTTTTCCATCCAACCACCACAGGATACACATTTTCTCAGCATCACATGAGACTTTCTCCAATTAGACCACATCCTAGTCAACAGATCATGTTTGATTATATACAAAAATATCAAAAATTATCCCATGTATATTATCAGATCATAGCACAATGAAACTAGAAGTCAATGGCAAAAAAAGCCAAAGAAATTATGCAAATGCACACAGATTAAATGATACACTCTTCAATAATCAATGTGTCACAGAAGAAATCAAAGAAATTAATTTCCAAAATCAAATAATAATGCCTAGAATCAGAGATCAGGCCATGGTGGAACTTAGGTGGCTGCACAAGAAAGCAATTCATCCGCCCTCTTGGTAAGCACCTCCCTCTGGCACAAGCCTGGAGGAGAACAAGTCAGCAGCTTCAGGGATCCAGTCATGGTGGAACTTAGGTGGTTGCACAAGAAAGCAATTCACCCATCCTCTTGTTAAGTGCCTCCCTCTGGCGCAAGCCAGGAGGAGAACCAGTCAGCATCTCCCATGAGCCCACTAGCAGGCAGGCTGAGAATCAAACATCCCAACCCTCCCCCCACCGTTAGCAACTGGGGACAGAGGTCTGAGCATCTCTTGGGAGGATGACCATATGCAATATAGCAAATATGGGGGATTTCCTTCCATCTTCTGTTTGAAGGCAAATGTTATTTTCACTGTTTTGTTTTGTTTTGTTATGATTAACTGTTTTACTCTATTCAATATTCTTTTTCAAATAGTTTTATAATGTTCTGTTTTTGGCTTGATTTTGGTATACCTAATTGACTGGACAACTATTGTGAAGATAACAAGATATACTATGGTACCTATTACTGTTATCCCAGTATTCTGCTGTGAAGTTCTGTACCAATTTCACTGCATTGTCTCGATTGGCTTTGTTCTTTCTTGTTCTGTTGTATTTTTACTACCTTCAAAATAAAATAAAAAATAATATCTAGAATCAAATGAAAGCAGTCCTAATAAGAAAATTTGTATCTTTGAATGGCAATATCAGAAAAACAGAGTGAGTCCAAATAAATAGCCTAATTATGCCCCTCATTGTCCTAGAAAATCAACAACAAGCCAGATCCTAATTTAGTAAAAAGAAGGAAATTATAAAGATGAAAGCAAAAATTAATAAAGTTGAAACTAAAAAGGCAAAGAGAATCAATGAATCAAAGGTTGTCTTAATTACTTTTCTAATTACTGAGACAAAATACCCAACACCCAAGGTTACAGGAAGAAAGATTTATTTGGCTCACAGTTTATAGAGGTTTAAAGCTCATAGTCAGCAGGCTAAAGGAAGGATGGCATCACAGAGGGGCATTGCAGAGGAGAAATAGTAAATGGCAAGTGGACAGACAAGAACACACTAGCCTTCTCTCTGTACCATTTTTTAATACAAGCTACCTGCCTTAGTTGGATGTAGTGTTTAACCCTAGCAAGAAATATGCCAAATCAATCAATGGGCTGATATAGTAATCATACACCCTTAATCCCAGCATCACACACTTTAGATCTAGCCAGCTCTGAAAAGCCACCAGTATGACTGCATGAGGCTTTGTGGGAAATCTAGACACAAGCCAAAATATTCCATCTATGGCCCTCCAAAGACTGATGCATATCCCTTTATGCAAAAGACCATCTTTAAGAGTTGCCAGGTTCTACCATTTTCAGCATTGCTGAAAAGTTCAAGTCCAAAATCTCATCTGCAATTTAAAGCAAAGTCTTCATTTCAAACTCTTGTACAAATTAAAAGAAGGTTAAATAATTCCAACATCCAATGGTACAAGATAGACATTTCCATTCCAAAAGGCACAAATAGGAAGATACAAAGGGAAATGGGACAAAGCAAGTCTGAATCCAGTAGGTCAAACATTTAGTCCCGTATTTCCATGTGGAGCAACCAAGGCAATCTGTGGCAAGATGTGAACTTCAAAGGTTTTGAACAGCTTTGCCCCTTAGCACTGCTGGTAGTTGTAGCTCCCATTGCCACAACCCGTGCAGGGAGCAGGGGCTTGACAGGGGGTGACAGAAGATTAATAAAACACAAGATGTAATAAAAATGATATGGTTGATACACTGTGTCAACTTGAAAAGTTTAGAAGTTTAATGAAGCCACTCATCAAGAGGCCAGGATCCTCACTTTGTAAACATCCTCATCCTATGCAAGAGGATAGCACAAAGATGGTGTGAATGCTACATGCACCTGACGGGGTGGTAGCCTGCTTACAATATAAGCGTTGCTTTTGCTGTCTCCTACCATCTTGAAATGTTGCCCCTGTGCCACACCACTTTGCCTTGGAGCCAGCTGATTATGCCTGAAACTTCTACAAACTGTGAGCTAATAAACCTTTTCTTCTTTAATTTTGGGCATCAGGCATTTTGTATCAGAGATGAGAGAAAAGTAACTAAGACATAAAATCAAGCTATGACCAGGTGGGACCTGATCTTTCTGATGGAGAAGAAGCAACAACTCAACATGGTCAGTGCCTACCCACCACTAAATAAATCTGCCTCCAAATCCTGGGTGTCATTTTGGTGTTTTTGTTTGCCATAGCACAACAGCCAATGTAGTCCTTCTTCCCACCAAAACCTCCTGAGCCTGGTCTTTACTGGATGTATTTCTATCAGATTTTTGGTCCCTGAGCACTGACCAGAATCTCCAGTCAATTACATTTGAAGGTATTCCAAATTTGATTTTTCAGCTGGAATTTCCAAGCCTTTTATAACTGTTCCCACAAGCCAATCCCAAAGCCTCCTGAACTACCTAGTCAGGTACAGTCAGAGCAATGGCCCATCTTCTCTGCCTTAGTTATTTTTCTCACTGCTGAGACAAAATACTCAACAACCAAAGTTAAAAGAGGACATGTTTATAGTTAGTAGAGATTTCAATCCCTAACTGGCTGGCTCCAAGGCATGGTGGCATGGCACATGCAATCACAGAGGAGAAACAGTTCATGGCAAGCAAAAGGTATCAAAGCAAGCAAGGGGATTTAGCAGTTTCTTTCTGCTTCTTTTATACTCCATCTAGGCTATCATGATTAGGGAAAGTGCTGATCAGTGAACTAATTTAGTAATCACACGCTCTTGATCCCAGTAACACACACTCTACATCAAACCACTGCGAAAAGCCCCACTATGACTGCATGAGGCTTTGGGGAACATCTAGACACAAACCATAACAAAAGGCAAGTTGTTTGAAATAATAAACAAAATAGATAATCCTGTAGCCAGTCTTCCCCCTGAAAAAAAGAATAAACAACACAATTAGAAACAAAAAAAGGGACATACCAGTGGACTCTGTCAAATTCCCAAGATTACTCACAACTACTTTGAAAACTTGTACTCTAATAAGTTGGAAAATTCAGAAAAAATTGATAGATTCCTAGATATATATGAATTACCAGAGCTAAACCAAGAAGATTTAAAAACATTGAATAATCCAATAACAGGCAATGAAATTGAAGCAGTAATGAAAAAAAAATCTACCAACTAACAAAAGAACAGATCCTGGTGGGTACACTTCAGAATTCTCTTACAACTTCAGGGAAGATCAAACACCAATACTCTTCAAGTTCTTTAATAAATTGGAAACGGACTTCCAAAGTCATTCATGGAATCTAGATTTACCTTGACTCCAAAACCACACAAGGATAAAAGAGGTGGGGGGAGGCAGGCAGAGAGAGAGAGAGAGAGAGAGAGAGAGAGAGAGAGAGAGAACTACCACTCAATCTCTTTAAGTGATGTAGAAGCAAAAATCCTCAACAAGATATTGACCAAAAAAATGCAACAAAAAGATCACACATCATGACAAAGTAGCCCAAGGATGCATGAATAGCTCAACATACACAATCAATAAATGTAATAGATCAGAATTAAGGGGAAAAATCACATGATTATTTCAATAGTCAAAAAGCCTTTGGCAAAATACAACATTCATTCTTGATAAAAGCCTGACATAGATATAGGAATTTAATTCAATCTGATAAAAAAACATTAAATGAGAAACTTACTGACAACATCATATTAATTAGGGAAAAAACTAAAACTTTTTCCTCTAAAATCAGGCACAAGATAAGGATGTCCACTATCACCACTTCTGTTTCATATAGTATGTGAAATAGTAATCAGAACAGTCAAGCAAGAGAAAAATAAAAGGCATATATATAGGGAATAAATCAAATTATCATTATTTGCAGATTACATAGTTCTCAACAAGAAAATCCAAAAATTACACCAAAGAACTCCTAGAATTAACTAAAGTTATCAATGTAGCAAGATCAACAAATAAAACAACAATGTAGCAAGATCAAAAACAAAATCAACAAACAAAAATCAGCAGTATTCCTGTGTACCAATAATGAACTCACAGAGAGAAAAATGAGGAAAAAAATACCACTCACAATAACATAAAAATAAATAATTAAGAACTAACATAATTAAGGCATCTCAATGTCTGTAAAATGAAAACTACAATACTCTATAAAAGGAGATCAAATAGAACATCTTAAAATGGAAAATGTCCCCTACTCCTAGATATATAGAACTGATATAGTCAAAATGACCATAGTCACAAAATTGATATGCACATTTAATGTGACCCCAGTGAAAATACCAGTATCGTTCCTCACAGAACTAGAGAAAATAGCACTAATATGGAATAAAGAGAGACCCATAATAGCAAAAGCAATGATGTATAATAAGAGCAAAGCAAGAGGCATCAAAATCTCAGGTTTCAACTTATACTACACAGGTATAATGTTAAACATGCTAAGATACTAGCAAAAAAAAACCCTTTAGGAGTAGTGGAATAGAATAGAGAATGTACAAACAACCCCAGACACATTCAGGTATCTGATATTTGACAAAAGGGCCAAAAACATGCACTAGAAGAAAGACAGCCTCTTTAGAAAATGATACTGAGAAAACTAGCTACTCACAAGCAGAAAATTAAAACCAGACCTGTATCTCTCACCAAACTAAAACTAAAAATTCCACTTGACCTCGGTATTCACCTTCTAGGTATCTTCCTAAAAGAATAAAATATGTATTACAGTGATGCATACTGTCATAGTTACTTTTGTCATTGCTGAGACAAAATATCTGACACCAGAGTTAGGAGAGGAAAGGTTTGCTTAGATCACCATTTGTAAAGGTTTCAGTCCCTAATTGGATGTCTCTAAGGCAGGACGGCATAGCATAGGGGCATCAGACAGGAGAACTACTCCATGGCAAGCAGAAGACAGCAAAATCAAGCAAGAGATGGCCACAGCTCTTTTGATACCTTATATCTTATCCAGTCTACTTAGAGTAGGCAGCATTCTGATCCTTAATTCTAGTGCCCTTGATTCTCACATTGTACCATGAATCAATTCTAGCATCACACACTCCAGATCCAGCCACTTCTGAAAAATCCCCACCTATGACTGCATGAGTCTTTGGGGGGACATCTAGACACAAGCCATAACACATGCATATCCCTGTTTATAGCAGAACAACTTTAAATCATTAAATCTTGTAAGAAGCCTATATGCCCACCAGCAAATGAATAAATAAAAGAATATAGTATTTACATGCACAGAGTATGTATGTATTTACACACTCTGCACAGAGTATGTATGCATTTACATATATACTCAGCCATAAAGATAAACTCGAGTCATTTGTAAGAAAATGGATGTACCTGCAGTGAAATAAATCAGGCACACCTGTTTAACTATTGCATAGTTTGCCTTATGTGAGATGAGAAACTTAAAATATAAATAGAAAAATAAAATAACTAATAGAAAATAGGAATATAGGGCTTTTGCAATTGAAAAGAGGACCAAGAGATGGAGGTAGGAGTGGGTAGGGAGATATAGGGGATGAAAAAGTCACCGATATGTGTTATGTGAAGGTACCAGCTCCACACAATGTATGTAATCATTATGTACTGCAATTATGCACCAATAAAAAACCAAAGATTAAAAAAAGTAAAAAACTAAATGAGTTCTGCATCATATTTTTAATTTGTTCAGTTATTCCCTGTGGTTCCCTGGGATTCTAGAAGTTTTACACCCTCCGTAATAAACCCTGAGATGAAACCTGCACTTCTAATAGAGAAAAAGAGGGGGTTCCAGCCTTTATCATTGTCCTGAGATCCAGACTCCAACATTTAATAATTACTTCATCTGTAGTAACACATGTCTTACAGCTATGGATAAAATAACGTGTCTAAAATCAAACTTTTGATCTTTCCTTTACCCACACTGACAAAATCCTTTTCTCTATTCTTTCACTATGTAAACATTCTCACTTTTCACTTAGTATAAAGTCAAACACTTGAATCCTTCTTTTTCCTCAGTTTGTGCTAGCTAATTATGATTGTCAACATGACTGGACTAAGACAGTCCTAGAGAAGTGCTTGGATTGTGAGAGCATTAACATCATCCCTGGCTTGATTCTTTGATGAGACTGTAGCTGAGTGGGGAGACAGGAAGTGAGGCCTAGTTGAAGGGAGTGGGTCATAAAGGAATGAGCTTGGGTCCTGGCCTCTTCCTCTCTGACTTTTTAAAACCTTCTCTTTTTATTTTTTTGAATCCCATGAATAGAGTAGCTCTTCTCTAGCGCACTCTTCTACCATGATGGCTCTCTGCCTTAGTTCCAGCTGACCATGGACTGAAACTTCTGAAACCATAAGTCAAAATAACCCCTTTCTCCTTTACATTTTGTATATCAACTATCTTGTTCCATCAGCACAAAAACTGAGTAATATATACCTGATAACTCCACCAACTGGCTTAGAAACACATCTGCATCCAACATAAAATTCAAACTGCTTGTTTGGGCATTCTACACTATGTGTCCTTTGGTCTTACCTTCGCCATCTTCCCTAGCCTTGTATTTCCTCCTCAGTGATTGCTTTCTCCCAGAATCTGACAACCTGCTTCTCTCCTCAGGGTTCTGTACTTGATGTTCCTTCTCCAGTTATTTCAATCACCTCATGTTTTCTGTTGTTTGTTATGGATGAATTCCTAACCTCTAGAGTCCCATTGCTGAGTTAATATTATAAAAACTATTGGTCCTACATATTCATGATTTTTCCTTCAGCCAACTCTCATGGCTTATAAATCCTTTGGTCATTTTTCAGTTTAAGAGTTTATTTGTCCAACAAGCTGTTTCTAAGAGAAAGCCAGAAGCCAGATAATGGAAGGTTTTTGTGATTCACAGGGGAACCTCGCCTTGTACTTTTAGACTATAAGGTTTTAACCAAGATTGTTTTGGTCAAGTTTGCAATTTAAATAGATCCTATGTCACATCTATGTGAATTAGTTTAATATCCATTATACAAATGAGACAGTTTAAGATTAAAAGCTCAGTTAATTCACAGATTATAAGGAGAAGATTCCAGAATCCTCATTTTCTAACTTCAATCTCAATTCCATTTGTGAGCAACAAGAATAAATTTTCTCAGGGTGAATATCTGTGTATCCCTCCCTCAAATCATTTACTAAAACATAGTCTGCTAAGCTGGGCCTCAGAAATAAAGCAATAAAGAAGATCCAGCCTGTTTTCATTAAAGTTCACAGTTTAGAGTGTTAACTTTAAGTCTACTTATGATAAGCCTCTTTTTCTTCCCTCCTTTTCTCCCTCCCTCCTTCTGTGTCTTCCTCTCCCCTCTTTCTCCAACTTTCCATTTCTTCTCTCATTCTCTCTGTCTCTCTCTCCCTCTGTCTCTCTCTCCTTCTCTTCCTCTGTAGCTCCTTTTCCTCTCTCTGTCTCTGTTTCTCTCTCTGTCTTTCTCTCTACCTCCCTTTCTGATGTTTGTTTTCCTTTTCCTAGTCTTTTCTGGAGCAAAGAACAGCAGTGGTTCAGAATCTCCTTCATCATTTGTGTGGAAATTTTCCCAACTTCAGGTTGAGAGACACCTGAATATTCTTGTGGCAACTGAGCTAGATTTAAAGATAAATATGAATTCTACCAACAGCTACACTTGCCATTGTTTCTATATCATGGAGAAGTGTTCTGAGGATTCTGGTTACAGAGACCATCACAAAGTTTCCAAGAGGAGAAACCTTGCCCAGAAGAAGCATTTGTCCAGAACACTTGATCATTACTTAAATATTAGAAGAAAGGAAAAGAAAACATTTACACATTCTCAAAAGTTTAAGCATGCTTTCACCGTGTCATCTCTAAAAATATTGCATTAACCTCAAGGGTAATAATAACCTTTTTGGTTTAACGATTATTATGATTAAAGGAAAGATGATCTTATACTGTGAATAGTGCTGGATCATATAGCAGACACATAATAAACTCAATGATGGAAAATAATGATTAATAGAGCTAAACACTTAAAAAATACTTAACTTTCATAGACCACATTCATTTCAAGCTTGTAAGAACCCTGTGATTAAATAGGGGGCAGATATTTATGTGACAAATGAAGAAAACTGAAGTACAGAAGGTTAAATAATTTGGTTAAAGGATTGGTGTCTGCACAGGGGTTTCAAACCATATCTCAAAACTCTCAGGCTCTAACAGTCCCGTGAAATTCTGCTCATGTGGTAAATTCAGCTAAAGTACAAGTTCAGAAGTTAGACGACTGTCAATGCCAATCTTTTTTTGCATTTGTACCATTGGTGTTGGATGCCCTAGTGAAAAACAAGGCATATACTGATCCTTTCTTGTATATTATGTCAAAGTTACTCTTTAGCCTTCAAAGAATATGAAGTGTGATGTTGCCTGATCTGGCATATAGAGTCAGAGATTTAAAACTGATATTAATTTGAGTTTTTAGATATAAGTTTAAACTCATGTGCAGAATGAATAGACCACTGACATGTATCTTTGAAGTATATTATATTGATAAAGAACTTGTGTCCTAAAGTAAGAGACTTGAGTTTGTATTCTGCTTTAATTTCCCTTTATCTGAACTTTGGCAAGTTATTTCAAATCTTCACTGTTTTCATGCATATGAAAATCACAAGTCTCCCCTGTGTCAGATTGTAAGGATTAACTAAAATAACACAAGTAAAACACAAGGAAAAGCACTTAATACATACTTGTGCTCAATAAATGGCAGTTATCATTGCAATTGTTGCAACTCTGTTGAGTAGTGGATTTTTCCCTCATGTATGACAAACTCATCTTACTCTAATAGTGGGTAGATTCCCCTTAATATTATTTTTTCATTATTTTTAATTATTTTCCAAGTGATGTTCCATGATGGTAATAAATTGTGTACTATTCCATCTTCAATTAACCTGTCTTACTGTACTTGTTTTATTGGAAATAGAATTAAGACAGTTCATGATGGTAAAGACAACTCACTTTAACATGTAATATTCACCTTTCAAAGCTTAATTTCCATGGAAATTTATACTCTGTCATGGTAATAAAGCATGTCAAGGTCACACTTGGAACATACTTGTGTATGTTGAATGTCATTTCAAATTGTTTAAATATCTATTAAGTCAAAGTAGTACTCACTTTCAAGGAACTTACAGTGTAATAGGGAGAAAGCCAAAAAGTTCCAGCATAGTGAATATCATGTGTTTCCCTCAAGGTTGGTTTGCTTAAGAACATGAACAAGGAAGCAAGTGTGAAGAAAAAATAGAAACATAAAAATCACATGACAGATATGTTGGCCATTGCTTCAGGCAACTAGAATTGCTTTTATGCCCAAGGAAACTTACAAAATGTACTTCAGAGTTACCTGCTCAAAAGACAAAAGAGAGATGTACTTATTCCTTAGCTTCTGTCTTATACTGGTGAAACATGGCCCTATCAACCTGAAGTCTCATATGCTTTCCAATTGTCTTCTGTGGATGTTGAAATAATTAATATTCATGGACTTCCCATACTCTCATAGCATAGAAACCATGGAGCAGAAAGCAAAATAAAGATGCCATCAAGCCCAGGATGGGATGTTACACCTTGATAAAATGAATCTAAGTAGATCCTGTTGCATTGCAGTGGTTGATATAAGGCATAAAACTTAGAATGCATAAAATTGTGCATACGTGTTGTCTGGTATTATCTACTTTTAGCGTACTTCTGGTGTGCACTCAAGCTCCTCATTAAATTCAGTCTGTCAGTATCTGTGTCAAGGTGGTGTCCACACAAAATATCTTTAAGGATATATGACAAGGAGATTGGGTAAACGAACTTCGGTGCTTGCTCTTACATCTACCCACAGGCAAATATTGATAGTCATTAACTCCCTCCCTCACAATCTATTTTAGATTTTTCTTACTTTTGTTAGGATTTCAGTGTATCTATATTTCCTGAAAGGGTAAGACAGATCTTTACTCCTGAGAATCTAAGCCCTCAGTTGTCTTTGTTTTTTCTGGGAATGATTGCAGTGGTTGCCTATTCATTATTCATCTTAAGCATCAAGAGAGCAAGCAATAACTCAGAGAATCTCTTATATTCCAGACATATTGTTCCCTATGTGCACTGGGCAGCAGAAGCTCTGCTTTCTGTGGAACTCAGCTTATTCAATTCTCCTTTCTGAGTCAGTTAAATTACTTTTTGTGTCTGGTCCAATGAAGTGTAGAATTAATGGCATTCTTACTCTGTCCTCAGGTAAAAGTCTTCCTTCCTGGGGAAGCAGGGCTCTCACCCAACAAAGGTTATGAGTGTCAACTTCATGTAAGTGAGTATCAGAAAATGATGGCAAGAAAGATCACTCTATTCTCATTACATGTTTGATCTACTTTTTGGTGTTATAGCCTCATATACTTACATTAGTTCATCATGCACAATGTTCTCTGTAATAGGACACTGCAACTAAGTAGTGTTGACCTCTAACTGGTCCCTTGGTGGAGTTTTTCTCTGTCTATTCTACCATTTTTGCATGCCAACTACTTCAAGATGAGAAAGTACATGGTAAAACAAATACAGTTCATTTCTGTGACCCAAGTACTGTTCTTCTTTTATCTTAAAATGGTTCACTTGACCTGACACATGTATGAGATATCCTGCAGACAGATAAGTTACTCTGTAAGCTCTCAGTTGGGGTTATTGGCCAAGGCAGTACAGACAAAAAGCCCAAATCCAGACTGAATAATAATAGTGTTAAGTGTAAATATCATTTTTAATTGAGAAGGTGTCTGATGTAATCAGTCTTTTTTTAATAGAAGGTTAGTATTTAAGGTGCCATGTTAAGAAGCCAAAGTAGGTCTCCTAACTGGAAATTGGACATTCAGCAACTGAAATAGCTATGTGAAGTTTATTTAGAGGAATTTATATGTTAAACCCATGCACACACACACACACACACACACACTCCCATCACTACTGCCATAAGCACATGGGTCTTCTGTCCCAACAGCAGAGTGACTGAGGACAGATGTTGGCTGGTATCTGCTGGATAAATCTCACTGCTGATTAGTTCTTCATGGTAGATACTCATTGTGAGAATCCATGTTAATGCAAACTTTTGCACTTTTTGCACATTCTCAAAGATTTGTTTTCATGCCATTTTCCCAGATCTCTGTGTCTTGCTCCTTCCAAGCTACCTGCTACTGGCCCACATTCTTTCCACTGGACAGTGATATAGATAGGCCAACTGGGGATGGTATAACTGAAGACTGCTTGCCATGGTGTGACTTTGTTTAGGAAATAAACCAAATAAAATATTTTAAATCAAAGAAAAATTTCCTGTTATTACATGTACATCTTTATTGTGAACTAATTCTCTCCCCATGCAAAGGAGAACCTAGGTCCCCAAATGTCTCCCGTTTGCTGAATGTCCACATTTGCCATCTTTCGGGATATCTCTGAGTAGGGAAAGATACTTCTGTAGCACCCTATTTATAACTATGCTTTTCTATAAACTCACTGTTGAACCAGTTCCAAGTTTATTTCTCTTCTAGAAGTTGACCTTAAGGAGCCTCCTGATGAAGAGCAGTATTATGCGAGCTGATGAAGTAATACTTCAAATAAAGGTGGTTGTCTTGAGGATTGAGATGCTAATTCAAAGAATTTATTTGTGCCTTCTTGGCCTGTTCAGCTCCAATCACATATGTCTATAGTATTTTGCTACTCTTTACCATGGACACTTGTAATTTCATAGGTCTGAAAGATAGAAATCATAGATTTATAGTAATTTACTTGGTGTCTCACTTTGTGTTCTCTGAAACTTGAGAGATACCATGAAGTGTTTTTTCCCCAGATAACAGGGCATTATTTGCCACAGAAAGCATGGCTTTCCCCAGTGGCACCAGAGGAACAAATTTATTGGGATCTGGCAAAGATCCTACATTTTATATATCATGGGATATTACCTTTGAGTTGCTGCATAATGCTGCATAAGAAAATACTCCGGGCCGGGGATTTAGCTCAGTGGCTTAAGCGCCTGCCTGGCAAGCGTGAGGTTGTGAGTCCGATCCCCGGTA
>PVJX010009673.1:0-31928 GCA_004027295.1 Dolichotis patagonum | reverse complement strand
AGCAAGTGCCTTAGCTGATCTGCACTGCAAGAGCACTGGAGTATTGTTACTGTCTCCTTTTCACCTGCTTTCATTTATGTGGTATGGGACTTGGAAGACTAAGACATGGAATTCTGTCATACATGAGTAAAAAAATCATTTACCAAGTTTAGCCAGATAGGGTAGAGAAGTTTTGTTTTTCCTTATGAGTACAGTGTGCTCCTCTCTTAAGCCAATCCAACATGTTAGCTTGTCCCTTCTTAGAGGGCTTCATTTCTGCAAAAATGGCAGTGTTTTATAGCTCTTGCTTCAGACCAAGTACATTTTCCCATACTGCAGCCCTCTTCAGACATATGCAGAGTCAAGGAAAGCACTAAGGGATAACTAGTCCTAAACAGCAATGTTAATAATTGCTCCCTGAGGAATCTCTTGTACACTGCTATGCAGTGGATCAACTTCCTTACTGCATGTGTCTCTTGGTTTCAAGTTATCTTGTCCTACAGCATTTCCAATATATAGCTTACTTTTTAAAATTAAATTTCAAAAAGAAATAGCTTTGCTGTCAAGTATTTCATGGCTCAAATTCCTTTGTCAAGCAGAAACTTCATCTCCATTGCCTTCAGTTTTACTTTTTCTTTTAATTTTGCTAACACAACTAAGAACAACTAAATAACAAGCAGCAACAGTCTTTTCCATTTTGTTATCAACCAACATATATCTCTTGACCCACTTCCCTGCACTCCAAAGCTATCATCTCTAAATACCCAATTAAGCTTCTCCATCACAAAACACAACATATTTGCCAATTGAAACCATGGATAGCTTGGTCACAAACACAGGCATTAAGTGTATTTTAACTTCCTTCATCTTCCCTACTTTTTTCTTCAAAACATTCTTAGCCACTTCTCTATAAAGGAAGTCAGGGACATTTCCAGTAATCCGACTTTGGACACCAACATATTAGCTTATCATCTTGACCTAGGAATTTTTCACAGTGAGCTGTTTGTGGAAGAAACTTCAGCTATGTGTCCAGCTTCAAGTATTAAAACCCACAGGTTATGCTGAAACCAGAGGAAGGAAAAGGGGGAAATAAAAGGATCAAGATGCAGTAATGCAGAGAGGAGGAAGAGGAGAAATAGTCCATGGCAGGGCAGGCAGGAGGTAACAAGCTGTAAACTTCCCTTTGCCTACAAGCCTTTTGAGTGGTGTGGGGCTTCCCATTATCTATGCTCAGAACAACACTAAACCAATCAGTGGACTAATCCAGTCATCACATACTTAATCCAGATTCACACACCCTTAATGCAGATTAACACACTCTAGTTCCAGCCACCTCCAGAAGCTCCAACAATGAACAAACACATGAAGCTTTGGGGGACATCAAGAGATAAGCCATAAGAAGGCATTCAGAGCAATTCAGTGTTTTAAAATAAAAAGTATATATAAATCTTAACTGTGAAATAGTAAGTAAATCATCATATAAATTATGGTTAACTCATATTTTAAAATATTACAAACTAATCAACTTATATTTTTAAATTAAGGATATTAAAAATTATCACAGAATAGTCAAACTAAAAGCAGTATATAAAATCACATGTACCACTATTATTGAGTCTTTATTTTACATGAGTAAATTAGTACATATTCTATTCACTACAGATGTGATCTTCTCATTGAAAGTCAACCAAGGAAGCCATGATAAAGTGGAAGAACTCTGTTCACAGCAATGGTATCTTCAAGAAACCAAGCACATGCCTCTTGCATGGACTCTCAGCTTCATATGCCTCTGGGGCTGAAAACAAAACCATTCTGTAATGGCCATCACCACAGGTCAGACATAAAAAGAAGCACAAAACCTCCAATGACTCTCACTCCAGCATGTCTGAGATGGTAGATTCCCATCTTCACAGAGTTTAGCAGTGTCTCTGGTCAGAAGAATGATACTGAAAGAGAATGAAGGTTTGCTCTTCTAAATTATGATGAGAAAACTAGGAAACTCTGCTAAATATGTAAACTAATAAAATATCTTTCATAGCATAAAATTTCAACCAGCAGTGACTAACATCTTGTGGTTCTTTCTAGGATAATAAAATAAAATGTTCATGCAGTTTGGACTTAAAATAATTTCAGGATATTTTAGGAACATGATCTTGGACAATTTGTTGATACTCTAACAAAGAGAAATCATTCTCCAAACCAGTAAATCAGTCTTCTGAAGGGAAGGAATCTTGAATTCATGAAATAAGAATAATATCACAGATCCAAGAGGAACCAAAGCCTGAACATGAAGAAGAAGAAGAAGAAGAAGAAGAAGAAGAAGAAGAAGAAGAAGAAGAAGAAGAAAGAGGAGGACGAGGAAGAGGAGGAGCAGGAGGAGGAGGAGAAAAGGAAGAAGGAAGAGGAGGAGAAGATTTATTATTAGTAAGGTAATTTTCTGAAAAGAAATTGAATGAAAATTTTTCAATAGACGAGCATCATCGAACTCTCATGTTGAATGCTTATAGCGATCTAGGACTACACTGCTTCTGAAAATCATGGATTTCCTAGGCTGTGAGTTAAAATCCTGTGCCATGATTATAATAAAAATTATTTAGGTTTTAAAATGCAAAGCCAGTTTCTATATCACTTGAAATTTTGAAGTGTCCAGATAGACATACTTCTAAGGCAAAGACAATTGGAAGTTTCTACTTATTTATATTAATTTTCTTTACAATACTATTGTCCTAGTGACATTTTGTTCATAATTATTTGACCAAGGTAATCTCCAGTTAGTGTACTGGCAATATGTTCAGGTCACTAGCAAAACTCTGGAATGACACTGTTCTGAGCTATCCACAAGCCACTGAACAGCCACTTCCTCTGGTCAGTGGCCACTGCTCATCTTCCTCAGGCTGTCTCTTTTATTCTGTGTGGATCCGTTTTGAGTTAATTTTCAGTGAAGGGCAGGGAATTTCAACTGTAAGTTTTCTGGCCTGGACCAAATGCCCTTACAGACAAAAATAACGTATTATTAATATTCCGGAGAAACATCACAGTTTCATTAAGTTGTCTATTCTTTGGCAAAAAAAGAAACCTAGTTCAATTACTGGCTATCACCAGATGGAACGGTTGCTACAATAAAAGGAATAAACATCAGTCATTGCAAGTAACCAAGATGAGTGATGAGTCTGTCTGAAAAACCTGTCTAAATTTCTGGTTATTGTAGGTTTTTTTTTTTTAAATGCTCAGAATTTTAGGTTTGATCTTTGCAATGAATATTGGCCTTCATCTATTCCTTTCAATAATGTTTATAAAATATAACAACAGTAACAACTGTAACACAAAATTCCAAAAACCAGTCAGGAATTGTGGTAAACACCTGTAACTTCCGTACTCTGGGAAGTTGAGGCAGAAAGACTGCAAATTCTATCCCAGCCTGAGCAAATTAGCTACTTCAATAACTAATAAAAGAAAAAAGTAAAAAGGCCATGTATATAGCTCAGTGCAAGAGCTGAATTCAATCCTCAATCCCCAGTACTACCAAAAAGAAAAAAAAACTCTATTTAAAAATTAACCATGTGATTCTGGTGCTAGAAGATATATAGATCTTCAATTTTTTTTCAGGCCACAATATGACTCAATATACAATTATTCTACAAGTTGTATTCTATATTTAACAAATAGAATTAAAAATCAACAAACTGCATCCATATAGGCACTACAGAGAAAAAAGGCCATTCTAAGATAAATAACATTATGCTTTTATATGGATGTAACGCACTACCTGCCATACAATTAGCGTCACAAAGAGAAGCCCTGCTGGGATACTCATAGAGGAAGGCACAAATTAGGAGCCTTTGAAAATGCTGCTCACCATGAGCAGGACTGCAGGGGACAAGGAGGGCACGCTGGGTGGTCATGCAGCACAGCCCACAGCTTCCTGTGGGACCCACAAGGTGGGTCGCCTTGCTCTCTAGAAGAGATATAGCAGGTGAGCCAGGGATGCATACTGGATGCCTGGCTACTGCCCGGAAAGAAGGTGTGAGGAACCCAGTTCCATGACTGGCTGCCATGGGAATAGGTAAGTTTAGTGCTGGACACAGCTGTAACTATGATGAAGTCTATCTTCTGGTCTCATATTCTGCTCCCATTGGTGCCCTTTCATCTTTCAGCTCCTTACTTCATAGGCGATTGTGAAATTCGGGTGAATGCCTTCAGCTGTTACCTCAGAGAGGCCATGTTTTTAGAGTATAATCAAAAAGGCAAATAAAGGGTTAAACTAGAAGTTCAACAATAAATCTGCAGCAAGAGAATCAGAGAGAATTTGGTTAGCCTTATCAAATTTCTTAAGTCCGTTACTTCATGTGCCTTAAAGGCAATTCTACTATGTCACACCTTAAACTCATAGGTAGAATTTGTTTTTCTCCCACAACTCATATAAATCTAGAAGAAAAGTGCCAAAAGAAGAATGCCATCCCATGAAGAATCCCACCCATCAAGGAAGCAGCTCTAAACACTCCAGAAGGGGACTGGAATGTTTCCTGCTGGTGCAGTGTGAACCGTCCTTCTCCCTCTCTGTACCTTCCACTGCGGCTGATCTATCCACTCTCTCCTTCAGCCACAAGTGACTAGGTCACCTCCTTCTGGCCACAATAACTGAAGCAGAAGTCTGCTGCAGAACTTCTGGGAAACTTTCACTTCAGCATAAGAACAGGTATGGTATTGCTACTTTACGATGAGATCATGACTCTGATGCCTGGTACAGTGGAAGCTATGGCGTAGAAAAAAAGGATCAGGTGAAGAAAATCACAGAGCTACTGGGTCTAATCCTTAGAGCTGCTGAACCAGTACCACCTGCCACCTACTTTTGTTATGTGAAAAAATAAACCCTTTCTAAAAATCCAAGCCATTATTTGTGGTTTTTCAGTTACTTGCTGTATAGTGTATTTATCGTGAAAAAGATACATGGTGGGAGGTTCAGCAGCAGAGTGCCTGCCTGGCAAGCGTGAGGCCCTGAGTTGGATTCCTGATAATAATTAAATAACATTTTTTAAAAAGATATCTACAAATCAATTGAGGCTTTTTTCCAATACTGGGGTTTAAACCTGAGGCTTTTGTACTGATCTAAATCCCAAGTCCTTTTGTATTTTTTGAGGCAGGGTCTTGCTAAGTCATTGAATTTCTCATCCTGGGCCCAATTGTTATTGCTCCCTCTCCAAATCTCTCTCCTTCCTAGATGAGTCTGTGCTGTCATTAAAACTATGAGGTACTGGCCTAAAAAAATACTTAGTAAACAGTGGAACAGAACAGAGATTGCAATGATAAGCCCACGTATTTATGGCCCACAGACCTGGATTCAGCTCACTGATTCTTTCTTCTAAATAACCTAGTCTGCTGTTGAATGTTTCTATTGGATAATCTGGTTTAGTTATAGTATTCTTTGGTGCTGTGGTTTACGCCAGGTACCTTTCTAACCTTTCTCTTTTTGTAGAAAGCCTCAGCATACTCTTTCATTGCTCTCCTGACGTTATTAAGCATGATTTTGAATTCTATGTTGAGTAAATCACGTTATCTCCTTTCACCAGGGTTGCTTTATGGATATTTATCTCCTTTTATTTGGAACACACTTCCTTGGATTCTGTGCATTAGATAAGACAACAGCTTCTCCAATCCTTCAGATTGGGCCATGGTAAAAGGACCTCACCAGTTATCCTGACCAGAGATTCTGAGGTACCTTTCAAATCTCCATGTTTTTTCATAGTTTGCTAGCTCTCTCTCTTCTGTCTGTCTGTCTGTCTGTCTTTCTCTTTGTCTTTGTCTTTGTCTTTGTCTTTGTCTTTGTCTTTCTCTTTCTCTTTCTCTTTCTCTTTCTCTGTTTTATTGCCCCCAGTAGATGAGGATGTATTAAATCTTACCAGATCATCAGTGCAGGGAAGGTAAGGCCATACTCTAGCTGTAACCAGGAGTACTGAGGTGTCAGATGTGTTTCAGTCCCTTCTATCTTCCAGGTAAAGCCAGCACAGATGTTTATCTCCCACTGTCTGTGCACTAAGCTGGGGAGACTATCTATGGCAAGTGTTTGCAGTCTCCTTCAAACTGAACCCTTCAATTCTGCAGGTGGGTTATCTATAAGTGGGCCCCTGAGTGTCCATCTCTAAGTTTCCCATGGTTAGGGAGACTTGGGACCTGAGAGCCTATCAACAACCTGGGCTAGGTGGTTGAGATGGTAGTGCCTTGTATGAGAGCCATATGAGTGCTGTGCTTGGCCAACTCCTTTCAGGGTGACTCAGTCAACCTGGGCTATTATGGAGAAAAGTCAAGTTGAAGCTTGGAAGTGGGGAGTTCCACTCAAGCTTTCAGAGGTCTACATTTTGCCCCACTGACCCCCTAGTAACCACTGTAAGAGCATGCAGAGAAACCCTGTGTGGGAAGAAACTGGAGCTGTGTGTTTAGCTCCTTCTCTGTGCTGGTCCCTGGAAGTACAGGCCCAAGAAGTTTCTATGGGCCTGTTTAAAACTATCTCTTAGTACAAGAGTCTAGAAAGATGCTTACCTCTGTTGTCTTCCATTCACAGACCTATGAGTCAGTGTTTCTAATGGTAGCTATAGAAGTTGGGTGCTCAACATATGAATAAACTCCTTCCAGGAAGAATCTGCAGACCTGGACAACTAACAGAGTGAGCCAGGACAGAAAGCATAAGACATCTGGAGTGCTTATTTCATCTGTGAGTGCTCTAGAGTCAGCTCAGTTAACTCTTTGATGTGAGTAAGTTAGAGGCCCATTGTCATGGCAGCACCTGGTAGGGCATACTGGCAACACCCTTATGATGAGAAAACAGAAAATGAGCTTTTATTTTGTGCCCTATGGGTGGGCACTGTCCTCAGTAGCCCCTGAAAGAGCTTTCATGCCCAGTGAAAACCAGTTCCTTATACTGCCATCTAGAGAGGTCTGAGTATGTCAGAGTCCAATCTAAGGAGGTGGTTTAGAATGCAGCCACTCAAGTGGGCGATATAAAAGCAGGTGTGCTTGACACACAGACTTTTTTCCAGAAAAATCAATGGGCCTGGGGTAAGCTGGGGAAGAAGGTTCAAGAAGTGTTGAGATCCTCTTCAGACTCCCTGGTCTGTTATTTGTCTGCCTCAGTGATAAACCCAGAACAGGTTAGTTAGAAGGTAGACCATCATGCCATTGAGAATTGTCTGAAATTCTCACTGGAAGAAACCAGGAAATGCACCTTTTAGTTCCTTCCCTAAATCCTAGGGTGAAGTCCCAGGAAGCACTTGTGCTCCCATTTAAAACCATGTCTGTGTTATGTGATCTTGAGGAAACAGCATAAACTTAGTCCTTTCTGTTCCCAAAGCTAGGAGGTTTAGGGTGGGTGTAACCCCTCTGATGAATGCTGGAAAATATGGTGCACTCAATATGTGGTCAAACTCTTTCCAGAAAGAACTGGTGGACCTGGGTTTGTTACTGAGTAAGCCAGGAAAGAAGATTCACAAAGCACAAAGTTCACATTCAGGCCTACATAACAATAGTTTTTAAAATACAGTGTGCTTGGACTTTGTCAAAATTTAAACTTCTGTTCACCATAAGACAGCATTAAGGCAAGAATTAGGCAAGCCAAAGACTGAAAGAAAATAGATGTAACACACCTGAAAAAGAATTTACAGTCAAAATATCAAGTACTTCTACAAAAATAGTGATTCAGCTTTTAAGTGAACAAATGTTTTTACGAGACATTCTATCTTAAAGAGATACAAAATGGCCAATAATACATGGAAAGTACTCTATACTATCAATCAGCAGAGAAATGATTTCAAAATAACCAAAACCCAAAGTCTTATACAACAATATCTACAGTAGGTTAAATGCAGTGCTCCTGACCTAGAGACAGCCCATGTGTCAGCAGTGGCAGAATAAACTGTGGTACAGTCAGATAGTGTGAAACATTGTGCATACAGTGCCATGAATAAACCTCAAAAAGATTTCATTTATCTAAAATTTCAGAAAAGGCAAAAATCACTCTATAACGAAAGAAAACAAGAGCAGTGACTATTTCAGAAAGAGTGGCAAACCCAAAAAACAAGAAAAAACAAGGAACCTTTGATGTGTTGGAAATAGTTTACATCTTGACCACAATCCAGGTTGCATGTGTATATTTATTTGCATGTGTATAGTTACTGCTCAAACCTTATGAGTCTTGCATTTCATTGCATTTAAAGTAGACTTCTATTTTAATGATTTATTTTTTAAAAAATGAGCAGTAAGGGATTGTCCTTTTCTTCTGTTGGACATGGTTGAATTTCCCCCACTAAATAGAAAGTAAGTGAAGATAAGAAATGCTATGGATTTTATCTACTATGGAGTTCCAAGTACCTAGAATACTGTTTAGGACAAAATAGGTTGTCAATTAATATTTGTAGAATACACATTTGTGTTGTTTACAACTGTGACCACCATCTTGGGACCATGAGTTCAAAGCCAATAGGATAAAACAGAAACAAGAGAGGAAGAGAAGGAAAGAAAGAGAAGGAAGAAAGAGAGAGAAGAAAAATATAACTGTATAGTTGAGCCATGGATTACCCAACTTAAAATTTGTCATGCTTCAGATTTCCTGTTAATGCAAGAAAACAAATTCTATTTCTTAATCATTGGGTTGATTTTAGTCATTTTTGGACTTACTTTGTGTGTCAAAAAAATTAAATGTGATTGTATATACACAATCCTCTCTGCAGGGGAAAGCGCGTTCGTGGAAATCCAGGCATCTGGTGACCACTGTTTGTCAGTGTAACATCCTCCTCCCAGAAAGAATCATAAAAGTGCACAGTTGAAACTCGGTACAAAGAGAAGAGTGTTTTGTGATTTCCTTCTCTTGAATCTACACTCTTTCTGAAGCATTTCATGTGTTTAACCTAAAGATAAGCGAGCAGCAGAAAGCTCTGATTAACTCCTTGGAGATACCTCACAGGTGAAAAATCGTTTGAAGCCATGTGGCCTGGAAACGTCTGTTATTGCATGACTCGAGCTGTCAGAATCTTCATTTGCACCCAGGGCCATTGGCAGTGGCTCTGATGGAAAACCAGGACCGGACACTGCACTTACAAGAACCAGAACCATCCCAATAAACGGGCTGCCGGCTCCCTGCTGGATCCCACTAAACACAGAACCATCTGGAGAGCAGGGTATGGAATGATCTTTACTTTTCCAAGAATTACAGCAAGGTGGAACATTTCTGAATGAAACCACGGATGCTGTTCCTAAAATCTGGGCCACATGAGGTTAGAGGCATATTGATTTTCAGTTCAGGGATAAATTGACCATCTTTGGTCTTTCAGGAAAATGACCACATTTTTAGATGATGAAGAACAGATGCCACTATTTGAAGCTTCAATTAGGAAGCCCAAGTAGGCTTAATTGTCAAGGTAGCCATAACAACTATGTCCTGCCACAGATTGACGGAAGAATGACAAACGTTTTCATGTGGTGTAGACAAATCTAGCTGCTTCTGAACAAATGATCTGGCCAGCTTGAAAAGGCTTGATGGGATCAAACTTGCCAATGCTCACCACGTTCCAGGAAGGCCTTAAATTGGAGCAATTCCATGTTAGAATTAGGTTTGAGAACAAAAAAACTATTTTAAAAATATTTTCTTAGAAGAGCTTCTTCATAAAAATGTCTGTATCTAGCAGGACTTGGAGAAGGCACAGATATAGACCTACCCCCAACTTGTGGAAGAAGCCTTCCGACTCCCTCTTTCAGTGTTTTTCCTTTTAATGGCTCTTCTCCTCCCAATGCTCAAAGCCTCATCTTATAATTTTACACACACACGTACACAAACACACACACACTCGTACACATTGATTTGCAGTAAGTAATTAGCAACAATTGACAGTTGGATTATTTGCCTTTACGGAAGAATTTGCAGTATTTCCTTCAGGGAAACCTACCACTGATGGTTGAATTTCAGACACCAATGACAAGTTAAGAGAGACTTTGGAGGCGAAAAGGAATTCAAAACAGGGTCATTTATGTGATAAATAATAGTATCCCCTTTTCAAACATCATTTTGTAAATTAAAATACAGTGAAATATAAGTCAAATTTCCTTCCAAGAGTTTTCAAATAAAGAAGTTATGATATTTACATTAGCTCAGTGCCTGACACAGACATATAACTTTAAAAAATCACACATTACATACAAGTTCAGAAAATGCAATGAGAACTTTAAAATAAGAAGTTCAGGAAGGCTTCAGGGAATGACTGATTAGGAGTTGTCCATGCAGGATTCAACTCCTACAACTTGGGAGGCCGAAGACAGTGCAGGCTAGGCATGACATGAGCCTAGGGTGGTGGGAAGCACGTCTGAAGAACGAGCATCACTAATTCTTACATTAGTAACAGTGTCAGTTTACATCGATCTCCGGAGGAACAGTCAAGAAAAACACTATTATTTTCTGAGTTGGCAACTTTGACAGAAGATAGAAGTTCTTGCATTGTTCTGTATTCCATTACTTTTCACATAATACTCAAAATCTCTCAGGAGCCATGGTCTACTAATTAACACATTCCAAGCTCACTTACATTTTAGAAATAAAAAATACATGAGGTAAACCAAGTTTTTGAAGTTCTGGTTTTGTTTTGTTTTGTGTTGTTTGTCCTTGCGGAAGTCAAATTGCATTCTACACTTTCCTTTGAAAATTACCAAACTCTTAGTTTTAGTTCTTTAACAAAGAGAAAAATACTGCTCACAACAGCAGTTTTAGTCTCCAGAGATCATCCAAGGAATGCCGCGGATCCCAGGGATTAGAATGTTTTCTTCATTTTGTAAGCAAATAAGTAATAAGTGATTCTTTCTCACCCACAGGGGGCGCATCCAACACTTCCAGCAGATGACCGAAGTGGTAGATAGTACCAGATCTTTTACGCACTACTTTTGCTCTACAGATGTACCTATGATAAAGTTTAATTTGTAAACTAGGTACAGTAAGAGACTAACAACAATAACTGTACAGAGAGATTAGGGGCACACAGTTACTATATTTTGTTTCCTTATGAAGTTAATAACATCAGTTTTTCCCTTGAAGGAAACACTACACAGCTTCCCTTTGGCATATCTAAATTGCTAGTATCACTACTCTTAGATTTAAGCAAAATAAAAGTTAACTGAGCACAAGAACTATGGCAATACAAGAGTCAGTCTGACAACCAATACAGTCAATATATGAGTAGCTACTGGGCAGCACATAGGACGTGGATACTCTGGACAAAGGGACAATTTCTACACCAGGCAAGACATAGCAGGAGGATACAAAATCTCACCACACTATACAGGACAAAGTGTAATTTAAAAATTATAAACTGATTATTTCTGGAACTTTCTATTTAATATTTTCAGATCATAAAGTAGAAAACTGCAGGAAATGAAACACCAGGGGAAGGGGAGTCCTGTAATAGTGATAATAGTGTCATGAGTGAATAACTGCTGTTAATAAACTAGTCTGAACATAATCATTTGGGAGATGACAGAATTATTTTGATATTTTCTATTTCCATGACAAGGGTTTAGAAGTTTTGTTCTCCAAACTAACACATGAATAGAAAAATCACTTAGCATTGTTGATATTATTACTAGTTTGGAAAACTTAGACAAATGCTAGAATGTTGGATCTCTTTAAAGGGAGAATTCACTTAAAATTAAGGGTAAAGCCAAGGTAGGTCCTGATGTTTCTGTGCGGCAGGCACATAAGCACACTCCATACCCAACCAGGGGCAGGTTGAGCAAAAAAGAGAGCAACTGGCCTTTGCATCCAACATTCCCTAGCTTTGCTGTTTGACCTTTGTAAGTTGTCCTGATTTTTCTGAATTTCAACTCCCTACAATGCAAAATGGATTCACTGGGCTGTGAATTCGGTGCATTTTCTGAAGGCTGATAATATGCTTTATGTACAGATTGAGAGACATTTTTCACTTTCTGGGAAAAAAAATACTGAAAATGGTGCTTTGAAAGCAATTCTCCTCATGATCTAATCTAAAGCTTTCTTTTCAGAAAATTCATGCATGAGGGTAATATTTGCTCTGCAGAGTGATACTCAGTGGCCTATCAAACACTGTTTGCTTCCTTTTTTCCTTAGCCTCACTGATCTTTAAAGTCCCCTAATAAGCATTCAAAATATTAAATCAAAGACATGAGATTATAAATTTCCAAAGCTTTCAACATCTTCACATAAAGTAGTTTTTCTAATATAATCTAGGAGAAGTACAACCTCAGTCCAGCCCTCACCCAGTTCACCAGTGTCATGGAAGCCCCTTCCTACCGGAACCTTGCCGACTGTCTCCACGGTGCCCTGTCACACCCAGTACAACTGCACACACAGAACAGACCAACACTCAGCTCATGTTTGCTCGCGGGTCTGCATATGCCAGTTAAGTTCATCATTATTATATTATAAGTTAATTAACTATTATAAAAGCATATGCACCGTGGATGAGAAAGTGGGGTTTTTGTTACAATGAAAATTGAATGTTTTGGAAAGCCACAGGAAATGTAAATTCATGATCAATTAAGTGGAGGCAGACAAATGTAGACCAATTAGGAGAAACACTGGTAAAAATCTAGGATTCTGCATTGGAACTATTTTTCCTTTTTAAAGTTCTTGCTTCATGAAAAATAAATAATATGTACAGAATGAAAGGAAAGTGCCACTGCTTAATGGAAAGAAACGTTGAATTCCCAACCTCAAACTCATAATGCCATATAAAAGAAAAATGAATCCATATTGATCACTCATTTATATGCTTCAAATTAACAGTCAACTTTTCTAATTTCTCTTTCCTTAATCAATCAATCAGTTTCAGCTCTAATATAACTAATTTGTTAAAACTTCTGTAGAATTGGAATATTTCAATATTCTTTAATAATTTGGGGCAATGACAAATCAATCTTGTTAGTTGTTTTCTTTTAACAGAGAACTCAAAGTATAAAATCCTAAATTTGAAAGTGAGTTCAACAGAAATTAAATTAGCAAGAACTAATTAACAATCAGTTTTTAAAAACTAGCTGTATTTAATGATTTCCCGTGAGTGATCAATCTTTCCTGCTCCTTGATCTCCTTTCCTCTGTGTGGATCTTGGCTTCCCTCCTGCCCTCCTGGCTTTGAGCTGTTTAGGATTCCTATGTGTGAACATATATTCTGGTCACAGAGGACAGCATAGTTTGGACTTTGATTTTAAATAGTTTTTCAGATATTATATCTTTATTTTAAAATGCCTAGATTACTTTCTAACCCAAAACATATACATGAACTACTTCATGTTAACTTGCTGGTAGCTACTAACAACTTGCTCCACTGAGCATGATTTGTGTTCTGTTCAACATTCCTTCTGAATGCTCTAGCATATCAGCAGAGAACCACTTTACAGAGCAACATCAAAAAGAACAAAGGACACAGAAGACATGGACTCCTCCATAAGGGATTTACAATTAAATGAAGGGATAAAGTTTAAACTATTTTGTTTAAAAACTGCGTCAATTATATACATTTTTTTCTCCTCTCTCTAAATGTACCATACTCCTTCCTATTAAAATACTCCAAACCAGTCATAGTGGTGCACACCTGTAATCCCAGAAGTCTGAATGGCTGAGGCAGGAGAATCACAAATTTGAGGCCAGTTTGGAAGACTTAGATAATCCCTACAAACACTGCATCAAAATTAAAAAATAAAAATAAAAAATAATGCAGAGGCACTGAGTTCAATCTCTAGTACACACACACATACAAAAAAAAAAACCCTAAAAAATAAAACACACTGAACCCTTTTTCCCTTGCTTGAAGCCAATTTAGGACTGCAGTAACATAAATATTTCTTTTTCTCAAACTTACTTTCTCACTAAGTTTATGTGAATTATCTATTAAGCAGGAAAATATTTGACAATCGATGGGGTTTATGGTAAAAGGAAGATTGAGGGTAAGGTTTATAGCAGTTGCAGTCACTTATCTACATGTATTGAAATGGCTTCATGTTTTATTATTTTTATTGATGTTGTTGTCATTGTTGTTTTTAATGGTCCTCTTGTCAGAGATATTAATACTGACTTTCAGCACATCAAGGATTTTTATTACATGTGTATTTTACCTTTGTTTCTGCAAATTATCATCAGCACTTACTGCTGTCAGTGATTTGTACTTGGCTATTTTAGTAGTACATTAGTCACTTTCCCATCACTGAAACAAAATACTTCACACCTGCAACTTAAAGGAGATGTTTAGTTTTGCTCATGCTTTCTGTGGGTTTAGTTCATGTTCCGCCAACTCCAAGGCAGAAATAGCACAGTAGAAGGGCCCAGAAGGAAATCTGCTCATGGTGGCCAGGAAGCAGAGAGAAAAGGAGGGAAATGGGGGCAAGAACACATCCTTTCAGATGATTCCTCCATGGACTTTCCCCTTCCCACCAGGCCCCATCTCTTGAACTTTTAACAGTTTAAGCAAATCCAAGTCAAAAACCTCTGAGTTCAAGACAAACTCTTAGCTGTGAACCACTGTAAAAATCAAAGAGAAGTTTAAATACTTCCAACACACAATGGCACAAGGTAAACATTCCCATTCCAAAAGGGCAAAGTAGGGGAATTAAAAGAAATCCAACCAAAGCAAAATCAAAACTCAGCAGGAGAAACATTAAACCTTATAGCTGCCTGCCCCACACCTAAAGGGTTATAAGCTCCAAAAGGCTTTAGCAGCCCTGCTCCTATGGTTGTGCCACTTGCAACCTATGTGGCCTCTCTTTTAGGCTGTCTTCACTGATTGCAGCTTTTCTCCACAATCAGTGTTCCTGGCATTTATAATTTCCCAGGGACTCCATTACACTTGTAATTTCACTGTCACAGCTTCATGTGTCATCTTCTCAGAGGCACCTGGTAGGGACAGAGACACTGTCACTTATTTTTGCCTGACCTCTGAGGCCTTCTTTTGAAATCTGGGTGGAAACATCTATGAACCACTGCTCTTGCATTTTGCATGCCTGAAAAATCAAGATGGTTCAGGTTTTGCCAAGGCCTGCCTTCAAGTTAAGCATTGCATGGCCCTTTTGGACTATGGTTACAAAAGCTTCTAAATACTTGGATGGCTGAACTCATGGATACACTTTCCTGATTAAGTAGGAATCTCAGGGGCTTTCTTCTCAAATGAAAGATTAGTCTTCCACCTTCAAGCCTGTAATGGACAGCTCTTACTGATTTCTGAGATGTCCTCAAAGCACCTTTCTTTTTGTCCTTATAAAAAGTACTTGACTTCTCTTAAAAGCTAATCTCTTTTTTATACTAATCTCTTTAGCAACCAAGTTCTCCTTTGGTCCAACATGACAGAGACTTCCTTTCTAATGAACTGCAAATTATGCAGCTATGATCTTTGCTTCTGATTCTCATTGCAGATCTGACTAAAAGAAGTCATCAGTACCAATGCCACAGCCTGAACATTGGATTGCTTTGAAATTTCCTTTGCCACACTAGACTACCACCTTTATATTCAGCCTCACACAAAGTCTTAGGAAATAAGCAAAAGTTAGACAAATTTTCTGCCATATCATAACACACATGGCCTCTAGCCCAATTTCCAATACAGTCCTGTTCCCCCACTGAAATCTGTTTAGCCTGGCTCTTTCTGTATGCATTCATATCAACATTCCAGTCTTCTGAGCTCTGACAGTGTTATACATAAAGCATTGCTCACAAAATTCCAGAGGTTTTCTAGTTCACATCTTCAAACTTTTCTAAATTTCATACACAAACCTGTTCCAAAGACTTCTAAATCACAATGAGAAGTATAGTTATAGTAATGACCTCACCACTGGTACTAATTTTCTGTATTAGTCACTTTCTCTTCACTGAAACAAAACATCTAACAGAAAAGAATGGAGATGGAGACAAGAATACAACTTTCCTTAGCTGGGTGTTGTGGCACATGCCTGTAATTCCAGTACTAAGGAAGCTGAGGCAAGAGGATTGCTACAAGTCCAAGGCCAACCTAGGCTACATAGCAAGTTCAAGGTCAGTCTGGACCTTGAACAGAGGGAGATCCTGTCTCAAAAAAAAAAAGAATATAACCTTTCAGGTCATGCCTCCAGACACTTGCCCCTTCTGACTTGGGCCCCCTTTTGACTGATATTTGGAGGATATTTTAGATCTAAACCATAAAAAATTGATATGTTGTGGTATCTCATTGTTGTAATTTTCAATTCAATGATGACATATTATTGCTGAACATTTTTTATATACTTTCCACTTGTATATCTTCTTTGACGAGGTGTCTGTGTAGACCTCTTGTCAATTTTTATGTGGGTTATTTATTGTTTTATTATTGAATTTTAAAAATTTGTATATCTTCTTTGTATATCACTTGTATATCTTCTTTGATGAGGTGTCTGTGTAGACCTCTTGTTAATTTTTAATGTGGGTTATTTATTGTTTTATTATTGAATTTTAAAAATTTGTATATCTTCTTTGTATATCACTTGTATATCTTCTTTGATGAGGTGTCTGTGTAGACCTCTTGTTAATTTTTATGTGGGTTATTTATTGTTTTATTATTGAATTTTGAAAATTTTTTATGTTTTGGATAACAGTCATTTATCAGATGTGTATCTTCACTTATTCCTTCTCCAGGTTTGATTATCTTCTCATCCTCTTAACATATGCCTAATTTTATTTTTTGAGACCGAGTCTCACTATGTCATTTAGGCTGGCCTTGAAATCACTTTGTAGCCCAGGCTGGCCTCGAACTCACAGCAATCCTCCTGTCTCCACCTGCTCCAGAGTGCTGGGATTACAGGAGTGCCAGCAGCACACCCAGCTCAACATGTGCTTAATAGAGCAGAAGTTTCTAATTAAATCCAGCTTACTAATCATACCTTTCATGTATTGTGATTTTTTGTGCTGCATGTAAAATGTTGTCCCCCTATCCAAAGCATTCAGGTCTTCTCCTAAGCTATCTTCTGGGCATTTTATAGTTTTGTACTTCACAATTAGATCTATGATCTATTTTGAGTGACTTTTTGTAAAAGGGTGTAAGGTCTATGTCTAGATTCATTTTGTGTGTGTGAGGATATTCAGTTGATCAATAACTATTTTTTGAAGTGACTATTGTTGCTCCATTCTATTGCCCTATTAATGGCTGATCAACCATATCTATTTGGGCCTTTTTCTGGACTGTTTTGTTTCATTCATCCTTTTGTCTATTCTTTCACCAACAATACACATGCCTTGATTATAGTTATGGTGGTGTTCTCTTCAGCTGGGATAGACTGTGTGGCTTAAACAAAAACAAATGTTTATTTTTATTTATCTGTTTATTTATTTTGGTACTAGGGATTGAACTAATGACCACATGTCTGATAGGCAAGCGCTATGCTACTGAGCTGTATCCCCAGCCCAACTAATGTTTATTTATGACAGTTCTGGAGGCTAAGAAGACTAAGACCAAGGTGATACCAGATTTGATATACAGTGAGGGCCCTCTTCTTACTCTAGAGACAGATACTTTCTTCCTGTATCTTCATGTAGTATAGGAAAAGTTCGTCTCTTATGTTTCTTTTTATACTGACACTAATCATACAATAAGGATTCTGTATACATGGCCTATTTACCGCACAAAGGCCCTAAATACCATCATACTGGAGTATGAGTTTGGTCAGAAGTGTTTCATAGTTTCCCTAAAATGCACATTGTACATAGTCTGATAGGTTTTTATCTAAGTATTTCTTTTGAGGACAATGTAAATGATAGTCTTTTATTTAAAATTGCACTTGCTTGTCCAATAATATTTTAAATTATTTTAGTGCTACTTAGCAACATCACTGACATATGGCCTGTACCACTTAGGAAACACAATAGACAGACTTTGCTTTAGCCACATCTGGTCAACACAGTCTCCTTTACAAAGAATGATTTCTTTCTGGAGCCTCTGAGCTTGCAAAATTCAAAGGATGTACTTATGAGATACTCTGACATGAATTATAATAGTCTGTCAATGTTCAGATCAGCCTGATAGAAAGACTAGTCTATTACTAGCTGACAAACTTGTAAATGATTCAGCAGTGTTTCTACTTGTATTAAAATTGCTTTATACTATAAATATAACAGACAGGTTAAAGACTGAAATGGATCACAAAGTCCTAGAGTTCAGGGCAAGTGCTGCCTTTCACCTGCTATACTTAATGTACTGTTAAAAGTTTATGTATACAAATTCTTCTGTTTGTAACTCTTACTTTTATTAAAAACAACTTCTATTAATTACTAGCCTAAAAATCTTGTAGACATAGGTTTTTTTACTATTGAATGTGAAGAATATTCATTTTGCATGGGTAAGATGTCTTATTTCTACTCACATCTCACTCTACAAGAGGTCTGTCAACAGTGATATATTCTTGGAAATAACTAGTAAGCTTTCTCAGTTTAAATTATTACCAATATACCTCCACCTGACCAAGGAAACTACATTTAAGGAGAAATTTAGAAACAAAATATTTTAAAGTGGGATATATTTATGATCTCAATCAATAAAGACTGCGTATGTATTACAAGTAGAAAGTTTTTATAGTCAATTATAATGAGTCACTATGCAGAAGAATAATTTACCCTAAACATTTATTCTTTTAGGACCCATTTTGATATGTCCCCACATGTAACCATCATTATGTAAAACCCTGTCTATATGTGCACTTAAGCACATACAGAAGTTGCTCATTTACCAGCCTATAATGGTTTCACTATGCCCGAACTGACATGCAGATCATAGACCTGAGAGTCAGACAAAATCTTACAAGTTATTTGGACCAATGTACTTTTTGTATTTCTGAAGCTAATAGAGCTATAAGACACTTAAAAACTTGATCAAAGTCAGAGTCTAAAGACATGCTTATCTTTCAAATATTTTAAAATATAATTGAAGGACCACTGAATAAAATGTCAGACATGCAATGTTGAGAATCTTAGACTTCAAGACCTTACGTACTATGTGGTTTTGCTTCTGTGGACTCTTGTACATGCTGATCCATCTACAATGCTCCCAAAGCCTGCCGTGTGCCTCTATGGTGCAGCGTTTTCCGAGAATACATGAGGCCCTGGGCTGGATCTCTAGCACCAGGGAAGAAACAAACAAACAAACAAACAAACCCAACTGTGCTAATATGCCCCCAAGCCAGATAAGAATCTTTCAAAATCATACTCAGGGTAAGCATCATTTTCATAATTTTCTGGATTCCACTCAACATCATTAATAATTACATCGGTACTCCATACTTGTCACTTGCATATTATATAATGTGTTGTTTAATTTTGTGTTCCCTGTTCTTCTGTGCAGATCTACGTCCTAGTCCAGCCATCCCACTGTAACTGTCTCCACAACTCATGAACTAGTTTTGTGGAAGTGCAGACCGAAAGCACCCACACCTCCTGCTTTGTGATCTTTACTCCATGGTTTTTTTGACACACAGCACAAATCATCTGCAAGAATCTACTCACTATTCATGTGTACCTAACCCATGAGATTAATATATTATGATCTGATCAACTAAGGACAGAAGCCAAAGAGTAAATTATCCTCGTATGCCCTAGAGTGCTAACTGTGAGATACAATTCTAAAGGTTCCTCAGATGGCACCACAAGAGGCCACATCAGTCAGTAGAATCGCTAACAAGTAACACAGTACACCTTCCCTGTTCCACAATCATCTCTTCCCTGTCTTATTCTCCTTGTTTCTCATGATTATTTCTTGTGATACCTTCCCAAATAAACCACCTGTACCCAAGGCATTCCCTCAATAGGGCATTGTAGCAACTCCTTAAAGATAAAACTACAATCTCAGCTATTTCAGGCATGAAGTTTTATAACACTAAAACTGACCCATCCCTGCTCTAGCCGAAAAGTGAGGAGAATGAAAGGAACCTGTGGAAGAGATACTGCAAGAAAATATGGTATTATTGGTCCAGCAACAAATGATTATTTGGTCTAGCAACTAATTCAGGGTGAGGGATTTGAGACCTTATGTGTATTTTGCATTGACTATTTCCCCTCTTTCCCTGACACTGTGTGTAAAGGTTGTGATGGTGGAGGATAATACATTTAGTTTCCAGTTGGCATTATGACTGAATGACATCACTCCATTTCTGTATAGTAACCAATGGGATTTGTGTCTTATCCATAAAAATGACAAAATCTTCATT
This sequence comes from Dolichotis patagonum, assembly GCA_004027295.1. NCBI lineage: Eukaryota > Metazoa > Chordata > Mammalia > Rodentia > Caviidae > Dolichotis > Dolichotis patagonum. The sequence continues at coordinate 11,757 of PVJX010009673.1, read as the reverse complement.
TTCCAAATAATGGCCCCAACTGGGCTTTATCTGCAAAGAGAACTCAAAAATATCTCCTTTCCTAATCATGATCTTGTACCCCATGACACCTGGTTAATAGCGGAATGACTGGATTTCTGGACCTCTGTGTTTTGGTGTCCATGGTGCACACCTACTATTTCTTTTATTTATATGTGACTTCACTCTTGCTTTTGAAGTAAAAGTGACACTGGGACTGGAAAAGAATTCCCTCTGACAGAAAAAGACAAGGTTCTTTGGCCAAGAGCATGGAACTGGCAGTGTCCTGGAAGGCTGCAGAGTTTGGTTCTCATGGGCTAGTGTTGAATTTTTGTAATCTTGACTACTACATGCCTTGGTGTGGTTGTTTTGTTTTGTTTTGTTTTATCATGGCTAATTGGAGTAGTACATACTTCACTTATCGGTGTGTCAAATTCTTTTTTATGCTTGGGAAATTTTCTGTCATTACTTCTGTGAACAGATTTTTTATGTCCTTAACACTATCACCTGATTTTTTCATTGACTCTAGTCAATCATATGCTATTCTTCTGTGCATTGTCTAGCAGCTGCTGCATTGATATTTGTGATCTTTTCCTATTTTAAAGAAATCTTTCTTTTCATGATATAAACCACAAACTTGTCCTCTGAATTCAATATTCTGTCCTCACATTGGTTGACTCTGATGTTTCCTGGATATCTGTTTGAATCTGTTTCATGGATTTCAGTTCTTTCTTATGTTGAGTGTTCATGATTTCAATCATTTTCCAAAGCTGCTAAGTTTTTAAAATCTGTATCTATATAGATTATATATTATCTTCCAGATTCATTAAACATGTCTTTCATTATTGTCACCATATCTTTAGTTATCTGAGAAATTATTCCTGATTTTTTTTTCCCTAGAGCCTCCTTAATGTACTTTGTTACTTCCATTATTACCATTTCAGAGAGTCCAGGCTTTTGATTTGTTCTGCCACATCCTGCATGGCTGTCAGATTGCCTAGGGGGAAAGACAGTGAGAAGATGGAGAAATAAAGTTAAGAAACAATAGACGGAAAGCTGAGGTCAGGTGGAACCCTCTCTCCTGATGGGAGGAAGGGAACTGCTCATCCACCACAATGCATTTATTTATACACTCATCGCATGGCACCCCTTTCTTTTAACTAGCTCACCTCTCATGCCACACCCCCTATTCCCAGAGTTGGAACACCTGTTCACTCCATGCCCTCAGGGCATTCCTCAGGAACTTTCTGCTCTCAGCTCCACCCATGACAGATCACTATCTGGTCACTCCTGATACTGTTTCTTCTCATTGCCCATGTGTTTGCATTGGGCAAGTTGGGGATCTGCTGTTACATCTTGCTTCTCTGTCTTCTCATTTACTTTTTCTTAAAATTTACTTTCTATGCTGATGCTAGGAAATTCCTTATGGTCAGTAGCTTTTTACTAATATTGAGAACTCCTTAGGAAATGACTACTTCCAGGTGTACCTAGATGTCTTTTGGCTTTGGAGTCTGTCACAAGATCCTACTTTTTATTTCTGTACAGGAATTGAACTCATGAATTCATGCTTGCAAGGCACCTACTTCTTCAATTTATTAGGGATGAGAAGTTGATGCCTGGTTGTCTTAGTTCCTAGTGTTTTGGTACTGTATTGTTAATGTTATGAAAATCTCAGTTTGGCATACAAAGAAACACAATTGATTAAACAACTGTATCAACTTGACTAAAGTAATATAATCATTAATGACAATAGCATCTAGCAGAGCCTAGAAAATGACAAACTTTGATACCTATCAATTTGCCACCTTTTATCCATATAAACAAGATTTATAGTTACATTAAAAAATCTAAAACAAACCAGAAAGTTGTATTTTCAGTAACCATCCACCCAATGAGCAATTTTACCCTCTGGTGAGACAATTTAAAAGAGATGAGAAAAAAATAGCAAAATAAAAGTATAGAAAGAGATTAGAAACAAGGTTGAGGACAGAGGGAGATTACCTAAGCTTTTGGAGACTTTTTGAAAGATGATAGGAGGAAAATAATGAAAGAAGAAACAAAACCAAGAACTAAACAAAACATAAAAACTAAAAAAAAAGTTCTCACTTCTGAAACACAAGAATGTACAATCAAAAAAATAAAAGAAAGAGAGACTTCAATTTCAATCCCATGTCTATCCTTTGGAGTCTAGAGTTTTGTGGTGGTGTTCGCTTCAGGCTATGTCTCTGCTATCACTGGGAGACAGAAAAGGCAGGCAGAGCCCAGAGCTATATTGTATGATCCTAGCGAGCCTGCAGTAGGATTGGAGAATGGTGCTGTATAATCCCAGCAAATCCACAATAGGAATAGATTTGGCTGCCAATTCAGCTCTGTAGAAGTGTAGGCTGATCCTTTGGTTACGTGCCTGGGACCCAATTGCTCAGCTCACACACTGTAAGTGTTTCTTGCTAGTTTGATCTCAGCTCCCTGACCCTGGGCATCTCCCAGGGCTGCACCTCACCTAGACACTAGGAGCCCAAAAATGAAGTCAATCCATGGCTGCTCTGAGTCCTGGGTTCAGCTGTCCCCACCCCAAAGTGGCATTTAGTCAATCACCCTGTCCTGGGGACATGTGGACTGTAGTCACTTGCCTTCCACTGCAGCCCACCACACCCACTGTGCCACTCTGCTGGTGCATTTCTCCATGGAGTCCTCTGGGGTCCCCCACTGTCACTGTACCTGTGTAGTCTCGGGCCTCCTTTCTCATGCTGTGAGCCACTCATCAGGGAGAAAGCGCTGTTGCTACCTTTCTCTTCTGCCTTGCGGTCCATGGCCTTGCTCTCCCTGTGGATTCCAATTATCCTTTTGGAACCTGACTGGGTCTTGAGGCTCCACCTCCCTCCTTCACTCTTCCCAGAGTTTCTGTACTTCTGTGTCTGGCCTGCCAGTCTCAGGGAGGCTGATTTGCTGCTGCTCAATGCTCTACCATCTTCTCAGAAGTCCCCTGTGTCTTATCTTATTTTTGATTCATACATACTTGTACATATTCATGTGGTGAAGTATGATGTTCAGAACATGTATAAATTGTGTAGTGATAAAGTTTTAGTAATTATTGTATTCATCCCCTTAAACATTTATCAGTTATTGTAAGAACGTATAAAACCTCTTCAAGCTATTTTGAAATCCATCTACAATGCATTGTTGTTAATAACAATCACCTCACTTGCAACAGAAAACCAGGATTTATTCCCCCATATGAGTATAAATTGTACACATTGGCCAATCTCTCCCTTCACATCCCCACAGTCTTGTGCCAACTAATATTCTCAGTGCTTGAGTACCACTATTCTACTTTCAACTTGAAATCAAGTTGAAATCAACTATTTTAGATTCCACATATATTATTTATCTTTCTGTATCTACCTTATTTCATTTAACATGGCATGCTTCAGATTCAGCCATATTGCTGCAAAGAACAAAATTTCATCTTTCCTGTGACTGAATTATTATTACACTGGGAATATATACTACCTTTTAAAATATACTCATCTACCAAAGAGCATTTAGTTTGATTGCAGTTCTTGATTATTGTGACAAGTGTTGCAACAAACATTTACTTTAACTATATATGCAGTATCAGGAATATTAGATCATATTTTTAATTTTGAAAGAAACTGTCATATTATTTTCCATAATAATTCTAACTTACATTCTCACCAGCAGTATATAAGTATTTACATTTCTTTATACCCTTGCTGGCAGCTATTATCTTTTTGTCTTTTTGAAAACAGCAGTGAAGTAGTAAGACAATAAGATTTTGATTTAAATTTCCTTCAGGGTTAGTGGTGTTGACAACTGTTTTTGTATATTCATTGGCTATTTGTTTGTCTTCTGTCTATTCAGGTCTTTCGCAGATTTCTAAATTAGGTTATTTGTAGAGTTTTATTAATAGTTCATAATTTATCTATTAACCATGCTGTTGAGTTCATGCTGTATCTCTGATATTAATCTCTTAAAACGTAGATAATTATAAAAAAATGGTCAGCTTGCAAATATTTTCTCTCATTCTGTAGTTTGTCTCTTTACTTTGTTCATTGTTTCTTTTATTCTGCAGAAGTTTTTAGTATGATGCTATTCCATTTATCTATTTTTGATTTGGTTTCCTGTACTTTTGAGATGTTCTTCCAAATATCATTTCCCAGACCAAAATTATAACATGCCATTTTAAAATGATATCAACTAACTTTGTGGAAAAAAAGAGAAGAAAACACTACATCTTAATACCATTTCTTCTTCATGTTTTGAACTTCTGATGTCATGATTTTTACCTTTTTATATTACTTATCCCATAAAAATATTATAGTTTTTATTTTTTACTAATTTTTATTTAATCTTCATAATATTTATATCAGCAGTACAATCACCACAATTATAGTATTAAAAATTCTGAATCTGTCTGGACATTTATTTTTACCAGGGAGTTTTACGTCATTGCAAATATTTTTACATGTCTAAGTTTTCTTTTTATTTTTAAGAGCTGACTTGAGTATTTCTTGTCATATGGTACTTGTAGTGATGAATTTCCTCAGCTTTTGTTTGTCCAGCAAAGTCTTTCTGAGATGAGTCTTGATGAGACAGTTTCTTTCAAGTGTCAAATTATGTGGCCCACTGTGCCCCAATATTTGGTCAAATGCTATTCTGAACATTCCTGTAAGAGTTTTATAAGGTTGGGATTTAAGTCATTAATGTCAATGCTAATTGCTTGGCAAGCATTTAAATCAGAGTAGAAATGATTGTCATCTAGAATGTGGGTAGGACTCCTTCAATCAGTTGAATGCTAAAATAGGACAAAATATTGACTTCCTCTCTGCAAGAAGGAACTCTGTCAGCAACAGTCTTGGATCTGAACTGCAGCACGAGCTTTTCCCTGAGTTTTTAACCTGATGGTTTACCCTGTTTATTTTGGACTTGCCAGCCTGTATAATTATGTGTACCAATTCCTTAAATTCTCTCTGCTTTGTCTGTTTCTTTCTCTCTCACTCACTCTCTCTCTCCTTCTCTCTCTGTACGCATGCATGTATTTATACACATGTCCTATTGATTGTGTGGATGTTGGTGGTCAAGAGTTCAAAATACCAGTTCAGAATCTCTTTTACCAAAAGACATTACTAGCCATAGTATACTCAATTACTGTCTCTGTAGAAATAATACTCTCCAAAACAATGATATTTTGGTTTAAATAGTAGTTCAAACTCATAGTCCAGTAATATACTCCTTATATATTAGTTAGGATATTATTTTCTTCTTCAATTAGGAACAGTCAAAGAACACTTTACATAAATTATAATTGCCTAAATGGAACTACCAACAGTTTTAGACATGTAAAGTGTTCTGTACACCATGCTGTTGTTTACAAAATGTTTTGCAGAGGATATTTGAAGAACAATTATGGAGTTTCTTTTGAGAAACAAGGAAAAGTAGAGCATATTTTACATAAGCCCTCATAAAAATTGTTATTCATAAATTAGAGTAATGACTCTTGGAGATAGTTCTCTTTGAACATCAACGAGATAGCATTATCTGTTTAGAAGATACATTGTGGACTCAGTTTCAGTCAAAAATTCTTAGATATGAGAAGACCTAACATGACTGAATAGAAGAAGAGTCATGGCTGACTCAGAGATGACCTAAAGACATAGATAATTGGAAGAAGGGGAGGTACATGAAACCACACACACACACACACACACACACACACACACACACAATCAATCAATCAATCAATCAATTGAAAAGAAGAGATTTATAAATAGAACATATGCATGGGAGTTAGAAAGACAGGGAGCAGCCTGACAGGGCTGGCCCACGGCCTTCATCCTCAGCACAGAAGCAGCCACTTGAGAACTTCCCACGTAGCTGGTGGTATGCAAGGAGTGTGACAGAGCTGAGCCTCAAGGGTAGATGTGGTGGTACAGGGGTCCCTTTTCCTGTCATCATCATTGTGCCAAACATGGAGGAGGCAGCAGCTCAGCAGCATTGCTGCTGTTGCTGCAGGAGCAATGATCAGTGGCAGGAGAGGTTCCCTCCTCACCACCTGATCTCTCTTGTTTACTTCTGGAGGGATAAACAAGTGAGCACAGATTATGAAGGGTGACTTCAGCACTGAACCTGGGGCATGCCCAAGTCATTGGTGAGAGCCTCAAGGTCGTGCCAACTGGGACCTTTCCCTGGCACAGAGAGCTAATGCTGGCCCAGCTCGAGCCTATACCCAAAGCCTCAGGCTTGCTCTCACTGCCCAGCTCCAATCCTAGACCTGCTGGAGACATGCAGCACCAGTCCTGGGCATCAGTCCCAGGAAGCCTGGGGTTCCATGGGGAGGTGCAAACCCACATGCATCTCTGCCTGGTATACTTGGGCTGTGACAGCATCCATCCAGCACCAGACACAATACCCCACTCAGCACAGCAGGGTCTCCACTCTGCATATTATCCCGGTCTGGCACAATAAGCTAGTCCTCTTCCTGGTTAGCATCCAGGGATAAAAGTCTGTGTTGCCTGGTGCTATAGACACCTGTGAGACCTCGCCCTCACTAGGCCTGCTGGAATCTCTCTTTGTCAATCCAAGTGACACAGGAGAAACATGACCCCAAACCTACCATATGTCAGACATGCTGCACTCAGGTACCCTGAAATCAAACAGTGAACTCCAAAGGACAAAGGAGATTAAGCAAAAGAAAGGTTTTTAAGAGAATAAGAATCACTCCTGAGAGACAGGAAAGACCAAAGGCATTTTGGAAAGGAATGAGTCTGATGATCTGGTCACCTGCATGGGCAGCTGATGCCTCTCTGGGTTTCCTGGATTGGACAGTACTAATTACAATATAATCTCAAGTTACTGCTCATCCCTTAGGGAGGCATGCAGGCCTGGCCACTGCATCTTTATCCTGAGGCCTGGCTTTTTTCAGATGTACCTCCTGCCACAATGTTGTCTTTATTCTTTCTGCTGACTTCTTCGACAGCCAAGTCCCTCTCTGATTGTATATTTGTTTCTGTCTAACTTAACTGCCTATAATACTAAGAGCACCTGCTTTTCATCTGGGAGCTCTGGGGTGACACAAGCCTCCAGCTGATGTCTGGAGCTGATCCCACCATGTTGAGTTCCAACCAGCAGGAGCATACACAAGGAGCCTAAGGATTCAATGCTTTGCACCTTTCTTGGCCTGAGGTGGCAGCTTGGACAGACAAGGGACCACTGAGCAGGGAAACCTTCACACAAACCCACAGTCCATACAGAAGGCTGAAGAGGAATGTGACCACAGACTCTGGAAGAAAGCACTGTCCTGTAAGTACATAGGAAATTTTTTTCTATTCCTTTTTTTCTCTTTTCCTCTTCTATTGATATTTGTGTCATTATTATTACTCTTCTTCTTCCTCCTCTTATTATTTGTACTATTGGTATAGTTTGAGGTTGTACCACTATTTTCTTATTCCCCCATTTTTAAATACACCCTTGTTTTATCTGTTAGAATAGGTCCTCCTTTTTTCCTCTGTCTCTCTTTTTCTGGATATTGCACTTTCAATGTTTCCTGAGTATTTCTTCTTATTTTCTTTTCTTGTAGTTTAATCTCCATTCCTTTTACTTATCCTCCTGCTAGTTGGGTTTTTTCTGTTAACTGTTATCTAATACTACCTATTTTCCTTTACTCCTAAATAGCATCTTTTACTTCAACCCTACCACCTTCCTTCCATCTTTCATTGTTTCATTTTCCATCACCTACTACTTTTTCTTCATGCACCCCCCAACCATACCACTTGCCCTCATGAATTTGTAGGTAGTTAACAATATCTCACCACAGCTGAATGCTGTCCTATTTTGAAAGGAGGTAAAGTTGCTCTACTGAGTAGCTATGTACTGTATGTAAGCATCTGGTTTGTCTTAGAATTTGTTTTAAAACTGTAAATCTTGTTCCTATGGTTAAAGGTAGTACAGAGTTAGAGTTCATAGTTATCCAGTCTGTACTTGATACTCCTATTATTCTTGATTGTAATACTTTAGCCATGGATATTTTAGGGGACTTTAGCCATGTAATACTTTAGGGGACATGGATATTGTGTGCAGTTGGATGTTTCATGTACACCAATATCCAAATTATCTGAGAGTCATAAACATTACTAAGGAACTGCATACTAGACCAAACAGACCGCAACCTTCCTGCTAGCAAATGAAGGTGGGACAGACCTAAAGGCCAATAGCTAGCTAAGCTTCTGTGTCATCTCTGAAAAGTGATGCTGTTGTAACCAGAAGTAATTATCTCTGGAAAACATAAGGGTGGAGATCAAACCCTTATAAGAGAAGAGGTGAATACTAACACTGTACATATAAAACTGAAAAGACCTCACAGAGAGTCAACATCTTACTAAAAATCTTCATATAAATCACAAGCCCTCCTCATTCTACTGGATCTCAACCTATAGTATGCCCCAAAAAATGAGAGGGAAAAAAGAAGGGATATACTAGGGCTGGGGATTTAGTTCAGAGGCATAAGTGCCTGCCTGGCAAGTGCAAGGTCATGAGTTTGATCCCAGTTACCAAAAAAAAAAGGGAGATATATATATATATATTCCTTGCAAAGAGTTCACAAAGGGAGAGGAAAACAAATACCAGCTGTCTATAGAGAGTTTCTAGAAGGGATGAATAAAGTAGATGAATTCAAAGAGAAAATGAACCAAGAGTTCACAGTTCATTATGTCCATGATAGCTAAGTGTGGCGTGCATGCCTGTAATCCCAGCATTCAAGAGGCTGAGGCAGGAGGATCACAAGTTCAAGGCCAGTCTGGACTACATGGTGAGTTCAAAGGCAGCCTGAACTACAGAGTGAAAACTGTCTCTAAAATCCAAACCAAGCCAGATCAAAAAATCCAACCAATAAGAAAACAAAACTCACTATGAATTTGGAAAAACTGGATAAACTAACCAAAACACTCCAAGACTTGAGTAACCGATTCAACAAGGATGTAGAATCCTTGAAAAGGTGTCAGACAAAAATATCTGAAATAAAAACTGTATACAATTTATAAACTGCAGAAATGACCAATATGAAGTTAGTGTCTGAAATTGAGGACAAAATAGTGAATTATGATGAAGTACTTGAAGAAGCCACAAAGAAAATAAGAGGACAAGAGAAATGTATCAACAGCTACTAGATGACAATAAGAAGACCAATCTAAGAATAACAGGAGTTAGAGGGAAAACTAGCAGATAACACAGATGGATTTACTAACACGTTTATAGAAATCATGGAAGAAATTTCCCAAATAAAATAGTTTAAAATACAAGTGACTCTTATGGAACACCAAAAAAAATGATAAAAAAAGAAGCCAATCAAGACATATCCTTACTAAATTACTGGATATCCAGAAAAAAAATCCCAGAGTTTTAAAAATAGTCAGAGAAAAGAAAAAACAAACAAACAAACAAAACAACAACAAAAAACCACATGTAAAGATAAACCAATTAGAATCACAGCAGACTTCTCAACACAAACCCTAAACGCCAGAAAATCTTGCAGTGAAGTATTTAAGTATTTTAAGCCCTAAGAGCAAATAATTTCCAACTCAGATTAACTCATCCAGCAAACCTGTTCAAAATAGATGGAGAAATAAGGTATTTCCATGAAAAAGAGCAGCTCAAAAATATATATGCAAAACAGTGCAAAACAACAAAATTTGTTAGTTCTTACAACCTTGTTTTGAAAGCCTACATTGTGAAGAAAGCCAAGAATCTGCAGAGAGGTGGACATTGCCTAAGGTGAGTTCCAGTGACCTGGGGAAAGTTGGAGACCTACATTCCGGCTTTTGAGTTCCTGAGGAGCTACCAGGATGCTGGACTGGGTCCAGCAAACTGCAGGGCCTCAGTCAACCATGCTCAGTGTCCTTGTTTCTTTCCAGGAGGCAGGAACCTTGCTCAAGGACTCTGGGCTCATCTGGGCTAGCCTGGGGACAGTTTATGACCAGCACTGCTGGCTGCTGAGTTCATATCCACAGCCCTAGGACAGGGCATTGTGCCCCAGGGGTTTCTCTGGCCCCAGTTCTCCACACCCTACTTCCACCTCTAAATTTAGGGGGCTCATTTAGTACCTGCAGAGGAGCTGAGACTGCTCCAGTAGCTGAGGGTGCAGGACATTTGTAACACACCCAGAGGAAGCTTTGGAACACCACTCAAAGCAAGGAAATAAAGAAAAATGACAAAAGGAAAGACCAAAAGGCAGGCTTAGATCACCAGCCCATCCCAAGAAAGCCTGGTAGCCATGTACATAGAAGAAAATAGAAGCCATACACCTGAAATGACTGAAATGATATCAAATGAAATAAAGAAGCAACTAGGGGAAACTATGGAGAAATTCAAATTAGAAATAATTGCCCAGGTAAAAGAAGAAATGATAAAAGTAATGCAAGAAATAGGGAACACATGTATTGAAGACACAGCTAAAAAATTAGAGGAACAAAGCAAATAGATAGAATCCCTGAATGAACACTACAAGAAACAAATGGAATGCATAAAGCAGATTCAAAGAGATATACAGGAAATCAAAAATTCTATTGAAAGCTGTAAAAACTGCCTCAATGAAACTGAAGATGGAATTTCAGACCTTGAAGATAAGATCACAGCTAGTGAACAGGAAAGGAAAGATCTTTTGAAAATAACAAAGAATCAGGAAATAACAATTCAACACCTGCAAGATGATGCAAAGAAAAATAACATAAGATTAATAGGGATAAATGAAAAAGAAGGGGACAGCCAAAATGATATCAAGAGGATATTTACAGAAGTAATAGGTGAAAACTTCCCAAACATGAGAAGGGAAACTGACATTTGGATTAGTGAAGCATACAGAACTCCAAATAGCTGTAGCCAAAATAAAACTACATCCAGTCACATAATAATCACCATCCCAGATACCCACCATAAGAACAGAATACTAAAAGCTGTTAGAGAGAAAAGACAGATCACCTATAAAGAAAAAGCTATCAGAATCACAGCAGACTTCTCAACACAAACAATGAAGTCAAGAAGAGCATGGAGTGAAGTATTACAGGTCCTAAAGGAAAACCACTTCCAACCCAGACTGACGTACCCTGCAAAACTGTCCTTCAAAATGGATGGATAAATAAGATACTTCCATGACAAAGAAGAGCTGAAAAATTTAATGACCACAAAACCAACCCTACAAGGAATACTTAAAGATATTCTAGATATACATAGGATAAACCCACCAAGCAAGGTAGACAATGAAATAGAATGGAAATCTAAAGATACAACAGCAGAAAGAGAACATGTCAACAATAAACCAATATATAACAGTTATAACCATTAATGTAAATGGCCTCAACTCACCAATCAGAAGAAACAGACTGGCAGAAGGGATCAAGAAACAACATCCAACTGTATGCTGTCTACAAGAAACCATCATACCCAAAAGGAAACCCATAGACTGAAAGTCAAAGGATGGAAAACAGTACTTCATGCAACAGGAAACCAAAACAAAAGCAGGAGTAGCAATCCTGTTTGCAGACAATTTGAACTTCAAACCAAGAATGATCCAAAGAGATAAAGAAGGTCACTACATACTAGTTAGGGGAAAACTTCAAGAGGAAGAGATAACAATCTTAAATATATATGCACCAAATTCCAGAGCACCCAGCTATATAAAGGAAATACTAACAGAAATGAAAAATCAAATAAGCAATAATACAATTATAACAGGAGACTTTAACACACCAT
>PVJX010009672.1:0-60085 GCA_004027295.1 Dolichotis patagonum | reverse complement strand
GAAGCAAGAGCATCTCCTGAGATCCGCGCCATGCTGAAACTTAGGGGGCCGAGCCAACCAGTAAGCAGCCTGCTGCCCTGGGAAGTGACTGTGGTCTGGAAAGCCGCGGCCACCCCAGGGCGGGGAAGCCAGCAGCAAGAGCATCTCCTGAGATCCGCGCCATGCTGGAACTTAGGGTGCCGAGCCAACCAGTAAGCAGCCTGCCGCCCTGGAAAGTGACTGTGGTCTGGGGAGCTGCAGCCACCCCAGGACGGGGAAACCAGAAGCAAGAGCATCTCCTGAACTATCACACATGTTCCAATTTCAATGGGACACAATGTGGTAGATAGAACCAATGGTAGTGGAGCAGAAGAAGCTTGGTAGGACTTCTGAATATGTGTGATAGTTCAAACAATTTTTTTTTCTTTTTTATCAAAAATGAGATATTATAGTACCCATTGATCATGTTCTGTTATTCGGTTCAGAAAGCCCTGTAATTCTTTCACTCTATGTATGGCTTAATACTATTGTGTTATGTTTGATATTACTGTATTTGAAACTATGCTCAACTATAGCAGAGTAAGAGATATGGTGTTAGATACTGTTGATGTCCAGTTGACTTAATGTAAAGTACTGTGCTGCCTATGTTGTCCTGTTCTGATCTGCTCTGTACTGCCCCCTTTTGTTTTATTCTCTTTCAAATTAAAAAAAAAAAAAAAAAAAAAAAAAAAAAAAACACTAACAGCATTCCTCACAGAACTAGAGAAAACAATCTTAAAATTCATATGGAGCCAGAAGAGTTCTAGAATAGCAAAAGCAATTCTAGGCAACAAAGGCTAGGCAGGGGCCATTATAATCTCTGATTTGAAGTTATACTACAAAGTTACAGTGATAAAAACAACACTTAATCAGGCCCAAGGATCAATCAAACAGAATAGAAGATGCAGAAACAACTCCAAGCATTCTCCTCTACCTTGGCTTTGATAAAGGGCCAAACACCCCACTAGAACAAAGTCTACCTCTTTAATAAATGGTTCTGGGAAAATTGGTTTTCCACATGCCAAAAACTGAACCTAGACTATCTCTCATCATAGACTAAAGTAAAATTGAAATGAATCAAAAATCTAAATATATAAAAAGAAACAATCTACTGGAAGATAGAATAGGGAAACTCTAGAAGACATAGGTGTAGAAAAACAGTTTATGAACAAAACCCAGATAACACAGAAAATGTTACAGATAATCAACAACTGGAATCACATCAAATTAAAAAGCTGCTCACAGCAAAAGAAACCACCAACACAATGAAGAGACAACTCACAGAATTTTACCAGCTACTCCTCAAAGGACTAATATCTAGAACTCAAAAAAAAAAACCCTCAAATTTAAAGACTCAATCCAAAAATGGGCATCTGAAATGAATATAATAGACATTTCTCAGATGAAAGTAGTAAAAACTGCATATTAAAAATTCAACATCATCGGACATTTGAGAGATGCAAACTAATACAACACCAAGATTCCATCTCACTCCAGAAAGAATGGCTTATCATCAAAAAATCAAAGAATAACAAATGCTGGTAAGGCTGTGAAGGAAAAGGAACCCTTCATCACTGCAGGTGGGAATGTAAACCAATGCAACCATTGTGGAGGCCAGTACGGAGATTCTGCAAAAAAACTAGAATCAGGGGTTCCATTTGATCCAGCTAGTCCCCTTCTAGGTATCATGCCAAGAGTTAAAAACATCATACCAGAATGATATATGCATACCCTTGTTTATAGCAGCACAATTTATAAAAGCTAAATCTTTGAAACAGCCCATATGCCCACATAAAAATGAGTGGATAAAGAAAATGTGGTATGTATATATAATGGAGTACTATTCTGCCATAAAGGAGGATAAATAAGATATTTTTAGGTAAATGGATGCACCTTGAGACCACAATCTCAAGTGAAATAAATCATACAACACGTGCTTATATACCACATTCTCCTATCTCCATATGCTTATAGGACCTCATCAGGTCCTGATTTTTACCATGCCTTGGATCAGGCAAAAGACCTGGCCCCTAGGTGAATCTGAATGATGTCTAAGCCAGCTGTGATTATATGACAGGTGTCTAGAAGACATATCAGCATATGATGCACCGTAGCCAATAATGAGTAGGAGAAAGTTGCCAGGGGGCTTCTGGTAAAGGTTTTCCCACAGTAAAAACTTCTTAGCAAGACAGGCGTAGTGGCACAATACTGTAATCTCAGGAGTCTGGGACACTGACAGGAGGATCATAAAATCCAGCCTAGCCTGGTCAACTTAATGATTCTGTGAGACTCTCTCTCTCAAAATAAAAAAAAGAAAAGAAAAGAAGTTGGGGATGTAGTTCAGTGCTAAGGCCCTGAGTACTATGAACAAAACAAAATAAACTTTGCAGGAAGAGAGTTAGCGATTTTTCCTCATTTCTGTTTTCCTATGATACTTGAAACAGGACAGTCATTTTGAGGCTGAGGGAATGAGTTCACAAAGCCGACACTATGCAGAGGATGAATCAACAGTAAAATGGGAGGACCTTGTATTTTAATGATACCCCTAAGCCCCTTAACTAACATATATAAAAGTATCCTGCCTCAGGACTTCTCATAAGCTGATGAGCTTATTACTGAAGTTACATTTAGTTGGGTTTGCTGTTAATCACTTTTCTAACCCTAACAGAAATAATGAACAAAGATAAATGCCTTGGCATTAATTACATATTTTCTAAACTACCTTCTTGGGATACTGGTATCCCTTTTCTTCTTATGCTAATAAAGTTACATACTAATTCAAATAGCAATTATTAATGCTATTAGATTGTCAGATGATAAAAAGAGTAGAAATATAGGTTTGGAAGCATGCCATCACAGAACCTTTGGAAGAAAACCTCTAAATAGTTTGCAAAAATTCCTATTGTGCCCCATTTCACAGATCTGATTGTCATAGCTCTATACGGACAGCACCTCCCTAAACCTGTTTCTTATAAAGCACATTCTACCATGGTTCTTTACAATTAGGAATGAGAGACAGATTAGCAGTTGAGATCAACTTGCTTCAACCTATCACTTCAAAGTTGAGGGAACAGATATCCATGTTAAAAATTCTCCCCTCATTGACATCACTAGCTGGTCTCTAGAGCTAATAATTAGCTTGTAACACACTGCTAATTCTTAAAACACTATCTTGGCGTTTTATCTAAACATGAAAATTCCCTCAAGATTGTCTGTCAGAATATTTAAAAATTTTTTTTCTCCATCATGAAAAAGTCACACATTACCTGAACCTTCTAAGAGACTCTGAAGTACTCGAGGGCAGTGACTGGCTATTAACAGTTACTACATTTCCCATTTTTAGTCCATTTTTAAAAATTATTTTTTTCATTTCATTTTTCACTTGACTTTCAATATGTACCAATTCTAGTATGCTTAGCATGTTCTTGAAAATGTATGCCTCTCATAGAGGGTGATTTTTATATACATATGTATTTTCTCTTCTATATTAATAGTACATATATGAACATCTTATTTCTTACTTTTAAAAAATGGCTATCCATAGTCCAATGAATAAATAGTTCCAGATCACTGTTTTTTGACTTTCCATTGTATTCCACAGTACATATCCCCTATATTTGTCCAATCCATTAGAAATAAACAGAGTGCTTTCAATTCACAGTCTAGTAACACTGCTGTAGTGAATGTCCTTACACAGGAAGTATGTAGGTAGACCAATTGGAAACCTACCAAACAGTGGAATTACTGGGATCAACCATGCTATCCGTGTTCCTGTTTGTCAAATTTCTCTCAAGCTCTAAATGTTACCCCTCTGTCTAAGTCTAACTTTTATCAATTTTAAAATGGAATGCAGTACTTCACTGTCTTTAAAAATTGCCTTTCTTGACTTACTAGTGATATTGATGATATATATATATATATATATATATATATATATATATATATATATATATTAACCATTCAGGTTTCCTTTATTAATTGTCTATTCACCTCCATCCTACTTTCCCTATAGTCTTTTTTTTTCTGATCAATATCAATCTATTATTCTTGATATTTTGGGAGTCACTGCAAAGAAAAATCTTCTAGTTATCCATTTGTTAACTTTGACAATGATATCCCTTCTCTCTAAAACAGAAATGCTTCAATTTCATTTCATTTAACATATGCCACCTAAATTTTCACTGATTAACTTTGTAGTTTCTATTTTTTTGCACTGAGTCCTTTAATGAATTTGAGAGTTCACTATTTTATCTGGCATCAGATAGGTTGCTAACTTTATTTTTGACATAGCATATCAGCTTTCTAATAATTTATACTCGGCAATGGTGCCCTTTCATAAAAATGTCTTTGATTTCACATTCTCTGTGCTTTTTACTGGTCCATCTGCATTGTCCTATGCCAATACCATGTTGTTCTGGGGTCTCTTGCTTTATTTGGTTTTGTTGATAGCTTTCTAGACTATTTATATCTAACAGAATAACTCATTTATTTTTATTCACTTTAATGTTAGAACAGCTTTTCCTCCATATAAAATTTTAGTTTTTTAATTGTAGTAAAATACATGTAATATAAAATTGGTTATCTTTTTGTTTTTCCTTTCTTAGACAGGGTCTCGCTATGCAGTTCAAGCTAACCTTGAACTCATTATGTAGCAGAGACTGGCCTCAAGTTTGCAGCTATTCCCCTCCTCAGCTTCCCAGGTAATAGGATTACAGGCATGTGCCACCAAAATTAGCCATCTTAATCATTTTTAATTGTATAGTTTAGTGTCCTGACAGGCCAAGGATCTAGAACATCTGAAACAAAAACACAATCACCTGACAAAATTCCAAACCCTATTCTGTTCATAGTACTCAGCTTTTACTCCAAGCTGCTGTTTCATACAGATTTTTCATCAGCCTTTCTGTTTTGTTCACTACTAAGTCTTTACCAACTATCCAAAAATAACTCTTGGCTGAATGGAAGGATCAACCAATAAATCTTTCTCTTCTTTCATAGTCTCATGTCATGAAAGATGCTTATCTCCTCTGAAGCCACATGAGTCTAACATCCCAAATTTGAGACTACATTCTTTCCTCTAAACCAGTATAAATTACTTCCTTTTCTCCTCCATGTTCCTTTTTGGCTGATCTTGAACCTCCCTATCAGACAAGACATAACTGCATGTTATTAATTATGGTAATAACATATCATAACTAGCCAATCAGAAAAGATGGGTTCCATTCCCCCAACTAATACCAACCACTGCAGGGACCTTCAGCATGTCAATTACTCTCTCTGTAATTCAGATTCCTCAAAAGGAGAAACTGCAGCATTATTATTGAGAACATGTTTTGTTTTGTTTTTTTAAAATGGTATCTCAATCCCAGATAACAGTAAGTCATTGTAATCTGAATCTCTCTATGTTTCAGCATGCCCATCTGTAAAATGGTGTAATTCCTATTAGAAGGCTACTGTGAGGCTTTCCCTTTTGATTTTCACCCTTCCCGTTTTCTCCCTTTCCAAGTTGGCCTTCCCTATTCTTTCCCTCTTTCTTTTCCTTCCCAAGCCTCTTACTCTCTCCTTACTGCCACTCCAGGAAACAGTGCGAAGGAGAGCTTGCTCCCAGAAGCTAACTGCCAGGGTGGCAGGCAGCTCTGTAGAGACATCTCCCCACTGCAGTCTGTATGACATGAATTGCTGTAGACTAGCCACTATTCTTTCCAAAATATCTCACCAAATTATACTTCATAAGTACAGTTACTAATTCACCTGTATGGATGAGGCAATACAACTCAGCCAAAGATCAGAAGAGTCTACAGAGCTACTCTATTCTACTAGAGGACATGTTTAACAGTAACCCTCATCAAGAGACTACTGAAATAAGGAATGATCAAGGAGAGAAAAAAACTAGTGAAAGACTCTAAACAAAAAAAAAGTTTACATCTTAAAACTTTATTAAAAAGAAATTGAGAAAGATAAAAGTATTAGTGTGTGTCAAGAGATACAGAGGCAGACATCCAACCACAGTGACACCAGAAAGAGAGTCAAGTTTAGTTCCAAGCTAAAGCTGGTACGCATTTTGGTAGTATGCAAGGAGTCCTCTACTCCAATGCTGATGGGTCACTAGGAGCCAAGGATATAATTCAGCTGCCCACCCCTTTGACAAAGAGGAAGAACAGTAAAAAAAAAAAAAAAAAAAAAAAAAGATGTCTCTAAAAACAGAAGACAAGGACAAAAGCAAAGACAAGGTCCCAAGGAAGATGCTGTCCAGAGACACTAACCAAGAATATATGGACTCTGCTGGAATGGGTCTAAATGAATTTCTTGTAAATACAATGAAAAAAGAACCCAAAGGGCAGAATGATGCTGCTAAAATAAGAACAGGAGGTTCTAGAATCTATTAATTCAAAAAGTTTCCTAAAATGATTTGGTATCACTAGATGCTTTGGGATGGAACATAATGTTGATCAAACTAGGAAAGCTATCGTTATCAATAAAATCAGTAACACAGAAATCCTTAAATTCTCAGAACATATAAAAAATGAGAAGAACACAGAATTTCAAGAGAGATTCGTTCTCAAGAGAAATGATGCCAGTATGGACCAAGAAGATGATAACACATCAGAGTTCCATTGCAGGATGGAAAAGGAAACAAGTCAATAGAAGAAAAAGGGAAGAATATCACAGGATCCAAGAGATAGCATTTGCCCAAGAGACTGGTCAAATGGAATATCTAAATGGTATCAGGCAGAACCAAGAAGGGCTGAGCTGTACCTCAAGCAACTGCCTGAGAAGCAGACAGTGAACTCAAATCCCTGGAGTCTCAGCCTTAGAGCAGTCACATACTCCAGACTCAAATGGCTGTTTGGAGTATGCAACCCATCACCAAAGCCAGCATCTTCAGTGAAATCTCTGTTCTCACCCAAGGTGACAGCATCAGCAGCAATAAAGATGGAAGTGCAAGAAGGAACTCCAGGCCAAGCATGGCACAACATACCTCTGAAGTGTGCAACCAGGTCACGTCATCCCAGTCCGTCTGAGGCTTTCTCCCTTATCCTGCATAGCAGCAAGGGCAGCAGCAACTTCTAGCATGAGCTACCCTGTCTCACAGACAGAGGCCCTAAGCAATCTATTTGGGTAAATGAGCCTTAGCTGCCAAGGTTCTATGAAGCAGCTGACCCATCTTCAGCAATGTTCCAGCCTCAACGTATCTCCAAATGCCTAAACAGACAAACTTCACCATAGCTTCCACAGGATGGCCAATCCCCATTTTCAACCATTATACCTCTAGCTATGCATCACTTACACAGCAAGTTCTGCCACCCCAGGGTTACATGGAGCCCTCTCAACACATTGAGATTTCTTACTATTCTCCTGAACAGTAACCTCACCCCAACCAGTAATACTGGTATCTCTCTCATCTGGTAATCTATGGATCTCAACATGGTCAGCAGCTGCCTCAGCCACACCAGCTGCCTGGTTTGTGGCCCATGAAGACCACTCATTAGCAGGTATCTTACCAACACCATGAATAGGGTGCAGAATAGCACAATAACCAGAGGAACAGCACAGGAGACCACACGTAAGACTTGCTAGTTCAGCACACTCCACTACCTTCCTACCAAGTCCCAGGGAGCAGTGACTTACAAATAGGGTCCTGTCACCTTGCCAGCAATCCGTATCAGTCCTTGTAAATCAATTTGTGCAAGAAGACTCCCAGTGACAGATGTACGCATGTAGAGCAAGCAGCACAATCCAACCCACTCAGAAGAATGGTATGAAACCATGGTGGGGTTTCTGTCACTCTGGCTGTGATAAGTACTAGATGCCTCAGTCTCCCTTTCCCTTCAGTCTGCCACAGATGCCACAGCAATACTCAGGAGTGTTACCTTCTGAACCAAGTGTGGGAGTCATGCAGCTGGATATCCCTAATGGCCCCCAGCCTACCCAGACCCCAATATAATCACTACAAGTATTATAGCATAGACTAGCAGGGTCAGAAGCCTGGAAACCTATACAGCCCTGACACTAACTCCCAAGCCAACACACAAATTAGCAGCGCCACTGTCACATCTCCTGCTCAGTTTTAAGCACTCTCTCCAAATGCTTGCACAGGATTCAGTCCCCTACCTGTCCCCACACAGTTGGGACCTCCCAACCTAGAGGTCCAGCACAGGTTAATGGGCACTGCTCCCTTTTGGACCAGCCATTACAGTGCATTAGGCCCATCTGCCCTCCCTTGCTCCATGGCCAATCACTATACACAGTACACCAGAGACAGAGTGGATTGTAGCATGTAAATACTGACAAGAGACAAGCATTTAAGTCTACTTCCTGGGGCACAGCAGATATGTGCCCTGCAGCTGGTGCTAGAGGTGACAGAACTCTCTGAGGGCATCACCCATACTGTGGCAAACTCTTTACTCAGCTCACCTTGTCCAGAGCCAAGATCCAGCATTTCAAAGACACTAACAGACAGGGGTTTAGGGAGAGCACACACCAGGACAGGGACAGATAGGCATGACAACAACGGCACAACAACGGGACTGCCAAGAAAGAATACCACTATGACCTCACTGCCTTACACACCATTTTAGCTATGTTCCCCAGCCCCATGGCTGCTCAAAATATTTCCCTTCACCTCAAAAAATTGGTAAGTTGTTTCAAACTCTCAGTGCCAAACAGCTATGACTCTTAAGGTTCCTGGAGACAGCCAGCTCCCAATAAACAGAAGAGAGGAAGGGACTGACACAGCAGGGACAGGGGAGCAGGGTGGAGGGGACTTAAGTGGGACAGAGTTGGAAGTAAGAAGACAGGCATCAAACTGAAGCTTAAGACAGTAAGCACGAAGAAGCAGAGACAGATTCTCACCAGCACTGAACTCCTTTTTACTTCCCTGTTACGGGTCCCACCCTTCCTCCCTGGTTGGCCTCCTCCTGCTTCTCTCTCCCATCTTCGTTTATGGTTTTTTTATCTTTTATATCCCCCATAAATATTAATTAATTTCCTTCATAATTTTCTTTTTATAATTTTTGGTCAGGTAGGACTGGAAGGGTCACACTTTTCCTTAGTTTCCTATTTCCTCACCATCTTAAGCTCCATTTCCTTTTTTAGTCTTTATGAATGTATTTACATGGATAAAATTAAGAAAAATAAAACTGAGTTCCCCCTTCTGTCACTGCCCCCATCTTGCTCTTCAAACCCACAGAGCTAAAACTAGGAACTTCTCCCATCCCCAGAACAACTGTACAATGTCTGTGTGAGGTTTGTACTACAGTAAAACACAGTGATAGAGACACAGTATTTAATTGTACATACAGCTGTCTGCTGGGTATGCTCACTGTAGATTTTATTTTATTTGGTTTTTTGTTTGTTTGGAGGTAGCTGTGGGGGGCTTTTTTAAAAATATAAAACCTGGGGGGAAAAGTCTTAAGTAAGAAAACAAAAGTATAGACACTTTGTGATATATGGAAAGAACTCAATATTAGCTGTTGTGACATTTTTAAAATTGTGGGAAGAACAAACAATGTCTAAAATTACCTTCAAGATCCAAAAATGTATTACTAACTCTATGCTGAGGAAAGCAAAAGTCTAGATTGCAGAAGCAGCACCATGGAGCACTAGATTAGGATTACAAACTGTATTTATCAAACCAAAGTATCCTAACATTTCAGCCCGACTGTCTGAATATCCTAAAACTAGTGCGCAGTTCATTACTTTGTGCTAGGTGTTGGTCATGTGACCACCTAAGAAAATAGACGATGTCACTATGATGCAGATGACAATGCTTACCTATAATAAATAAAATCCCATAACACAATTTTCTGGAGAAGGAAAAAAACAGACTACTTTGAGGCAGTAAGGTAGATATTATATAAGTAAAATAGGTCAGCTCTGCACATTGAGAAATCATCTTTAAAAAACCCAATGAGATCTCATGGTATGGCATCAAGATGGAGGAATAAGAAAGTGAGCATAAGTAGAAAAATTACTGAAAATATTGTAGCCAATATCAAAAGTCCCAGGATTACTAGTGAGAGCAAAGTGTCAATCAAAAGTAATGTGCTAGGGCTGGGGATTTGGCTCAGTGGCCTAAGCGTCTGCCTGGCAAGTGCAAGGTCATGAGTTCGATCCCTGTTACAAAAAAAAAAAAAAGTAGCGTGCTAATAAGCACTTCTAATTCTCAGTTATAAAAGCAAAGCAATGCCTTCCCCCCTAACCCATGTCATTTCTACGAGGAACAAATAAGACAAGAGATCAAATAAAACAAACGTGCCATAACTGTAAATTGTTTGGGAGAACTTTTAACCCACTCAATTTTAAGTCTCCTTAAATATTCAGATGAGAATCTAATTAAATACGTATTTTACCCATAACAATCTTAGGAAATTGTTACTTTCGTTATATTCATCTTACAGAAAAAGAAATAGAAGCTTGAAGAGATAAAGCAATTCATCTATGGTCACATAATGATGAACATACAGGCTTGGGCTTTAAAAGTCTAGGTCTGATGCCAAAGTCTGTATTTTTAACCACTGTATTATTAAATTCAGTCCACCTCTGGGGTCAACAGATTAAAATAAATGTTTATGAAATAGGGTCAATTCCATATATATTCTACAATGTATATCAACAGAGGTCCTCAAACAGGACTTTTCTCATCCACTCTTCGCCTTAAAGATTTTTAAAATTTAAAAAGCTCCAAGATCCACATTCTTTTCATATATTCTTAATTTTAGTAATTTAAATGTTAGGTCAATGTCTAAATCTGTATCTTTAGGACAGCTAACGAAAACAGCAGAAAATCAATTACAAGCGCAGTACAGAAACAGAACATTCAAAGAGCAAATACAGACTGTCTTTCATTGAACTACAGTATGTAAAAGATGTTTTGGAAAAGGTGACTTGTCAAATGTTATCAGAGAATTTTTTTTACAGTAAATGCTAATAAATAAGCATTTTAATAAATAAGCATTCTTAAAATCAGCCCAAATTCAAATGGAAGTTAGCTTTCATACTCATTATTTAGGATAAAATTATTATAGTTAAGCAGCTGTCTTAGTAACTTAATTTATTAGGGTAATCACTAAGACTCAGCTTCTCCCACAATGGCTAAAAACAAATAGCAAAACCATCCTAGAACGGTGACAAATAGAGTCTTTATTCTCTATGGTACAAGAAACTAATCAGAACCCAACAACGTGAGACCTATCTAATAAGAACATTATTTGAGTTGGGTACAAAGATGAGAATCGATTGCCAAGAGGGAAATGGCATCTATTAGACTGTGACAAGCTTTCAAATGTTTGCACTATCATGTCTCAAATGCTTGGTTCTCCAGTTCTCATACCTGTCACCTCTACCCAAAGCTATCACAGAAGCAAACTGAGAAGCAAGGCCCACACCTCTACAACACTGGCACCCTCTACTGACCCTTTTGCAGTTCTGCATGCACAAGTTACTAAAATGAAAAACTCTAATATAAAGACATAAATTAATACTTTTGCAGGTAATATTTTATAGATAGTTTTACATTTGTAATTCCTTAAATAAAGTAGCCCCCAAAAATATTAAAGAGCAAGGCCAGCGATGTGGCTCGGTGGCACAGCACCTGCCTAGCAAGCACAAGGCCCTGAGTTTGACTGCCAGTACCTTCCCCCTAAAAAACTTATGAAAGAACAGGTATTCTCAAAATAAGCATGACAATGAAAAAAACCAACTACATTCCTTTTAAAAAATCTTAACCTATATATACAAGCCAATTTTATTATAATAATTATGATGACAATGACAAATATACAAAAACCACACTATTGCCAGCCACTACACATGCAAAACCAGCTTCATGCTAAAAGCCACTTTATGAGTTAAGTGCTAGTGTCTATTCTCATGTTATAAATTTAGAATTGAAGTCCAAACTCAGTGATATGACTCTGGAGTCAGAGCTTTAAACCACTACTGCATCTTTTAAGTTTGTAACTCTAACTCTGTGAGATAGAGTTGACCTGGTATCATGACAAAACAGGATTTAAAAATTTAAAAATACAAGCACCTATCTGGCAAGTGCAAAGTTGTGAGTTCAATCTCTGGTACACCTCCCCCAAATTAAAAATAACCAACACATCGTCCAAATTTCTTATTTACAACAAACCTGAAAAAAATGGACAGACAAAAGAATATGGCAGGAAATAGTTTGGTCCTTTCCTTATATGCTTATCCATTCCTCACTACACTTGAAGAGTCTCGTAGTACCAAACTATGGTATTTTTATTCTTTATTTTTCCTTCATATACCTTCTTTTCCAGATTATGGCTCTTTTGTCTGATTGTCTAAAACAGGAAAATAAACCTAATGTAGCTTATGTGATAACCTTCATCCTGATCCCATTCCTTTTGAAAATAGAAGTGGAGTTCTTATGATGGAATTCAAGAATAGATTCTGGTCCATTTAGACTAATTAGACTTTAAAAGATTCTGCGTGGTTTGGTGCAAGTCAAAATAAACTCTGACCAATTCAGTCCAAAACTTCATTTACATACAAGCGTCCCTTTTTTATTTCTCAAGGATACATGTCATTTAATCAATGTTTACACCTATCAGTATTTTGTGATAGGCTATAGACTTAAACTACCATAATTTCAATTTTTTCCCTTATGTATGAAAACTGTAAATTAGGATATTTTTTAGAAAGCATGCATGTCATACATGTATGCAGTATGCTTTACTTAAAAAGATAAAAAGATACTAATTATAAATCTTCTAGGAAATAGAAGAACCTAGTTGAATTTTTTTTTTTATTGGGACTGGGTACTGGGAACAGAACTCACGACCTCATGCTTGCCAGGTGGTACTGTGCTGCTGAGCTATATCCCCAGTCCGAAGAACCTAGTTTTAAAATTTATTATCTGCTTAGGCTCTGAAACAATCAATGCTGTGCTCACAGTATTATATTTTATTAAAGTGTTATAACAAGTACATTATTATTGCCAGTACATCAGAGAAAGCTTTTAATAGCTTATGTTTTTCCAAGTTATAAAATATTTTACTGTGAAAACTTGAAAGCTACAGAAGTGTGTAAACCAGAAAAAATATCCCTAGAAGTAACCATCTTTAACAGCTCTCTCCATGTATAACTGTATGTATAGCATATACTTTTTTACATGATTGGGATTAAACTGTAAGCAGTTTTTAGCTAGTTCTTTTTCCTGTGGCATCAAATTTTTCACAAAAATGATAATTTTAGTGGCTATACCATATTCCATTTAATTAATGCAATTCAGTTCATTTAACCATTGACTAGGTTATTTTTAATTTTCACTGTTATAAAGTTTCAGAAATTTTGTGTGCAGGCCAGATGTAGTGGTGCACACCTGTAATCCCAGCACTCAGGAGGCTGAGGCAGAAGGATTTCTGTGAGTTTGAGGCCAACCTAAGCTACAAAGTGAGTTTAAGGCCAGCCTGAACTGCATAATGAGACTCTGTCTCAAAAAGACCAAAAAAGAAAAAAAAAATGTGTACATAAACATTTCTCCATATAATTATTTACTTAGGAACCTAGTCCCATAGGATTTTTTTTAATGTGAAATGTCCTCTTCACTTTTTGTCTTTTTTAAGAAAGGATTTACTGCTAGTGTATAATAACTAAAACACCCTAATAAACTAGCAATTTGGACTTTTTTTAGGTTATCCAGCTCTTGGTAGCCACAGCTATAAAGTAGCAGAAATTATTAAAGGAAATGCAAAGAAATCAAATATGCCATGTGAATAAAGGATCAATGTATTAAATGGCTTGAGTCCCTTCTGTAGCAAAGGAACTGAAGGTGTCAGTATGTGACTGGCTAAAGTGTGTTCTTTAAGAATTACCCCTGATGAACTGCTGCCGTATTAGGTGACACATGTTCAATATGTTGTCCAGGGAAATACGGATTGAACCAGTATCTTGCAACATTCAGTGAGCAAGTAACAAAAGTCTTGAAGCAGGCTAGCAGAATGTCTAAGAGACAGAAATCTTGAAGAAGGATGGCTATCTAAGGAAGAGAAAGTCAGTGTGTGATTAGGCTTTGAACAGCACAGGGTAGACTTATAAAAGGCCTATGATGCAAAGAAGGTAGGGAACTAGTTAGTAGAAAGCTGTCTGCACACTGTTTATTCAAAACACAGAACATTTTATATTGAGCGTTACAGAAAAGATGGTGGACTTTTACTGACGTACTTACTTTATAAAAGGAGATACGAATTACTGGAAATTAAAAGCTTACTAATTGACCTTAATAAATCATTCTCAATCAAAAGAAAAAAAGATAATTTATCTGGGATTGTATATTCCTACTGAGATCAGAGCCAAGAGCCTAGATAATTTTCTAGAATTCCTAAAAACATTAACCTTATTTTCAAACAGATTATTTAGTCTACTGATCTGTGGCTCAAAGCTATATGTAGAACATATAAAGTCTAGAGATTCCAGTTTCTCTTCATAAAGTTCTTCATGAAGTATCTAAAACTAAGGGACACTATGTGCCATCCAAACACGGGGTAACCAAGTTCATTGCTATACATAACAATTAATCATGGGTGACAATTCAAGCTTCTAAATCAATGGCTTCTTTTAATAACTATTATATTATTTTACTTGAATAGTTAATTAAAAATAGACTGAAGCACCAACTAGTTTTAATTTGTTAGATCTAAAAACTAAAGTAAGATGGTTCTATTTGACTATAATAACTGACCACATTTCTAAAAAATCCCAGTATTATTCATATTTTCCAACTGTAAACATAATAAAAACAACAAGTCAAGAGGTTTTATGAAAAGGTGCCAAGGAATCACTTCACACAAATCACAGGATTCTTTTACCTCAGTCTGTAGGATGGCAGCCCTCTGTTCCTTAGCAGTCAATGACTCCTTCAGTACTTCAATATGCTGCTTACTGTCTGAGAACTGGTTTGTGAGTGTTTCCAGCTTTGTTTGCAAGGCCAATAGCTCTGTGTCCTTTCTGGACAGCTCCTGTTTCACTTGGCCAATCTGGAAAAGAAAACACTGTAAGGAAAAAAAGAAACAACCAAACAACCACCTCTTAGCTGGACTCTAAGTGACAAAATATGAAACTTAATGCAACAATAATTTTACAACAGTAATAGGCGCTGGAAGTGCACTTCAGTGTAGAGTAATTGCCTAGCATGTGCAAGGCTGTAAGTTTGTTCCTCACCACAGCAAACTACTGAAAAACTATAATCAGATACATTTTTCTTTTAGCATCACCTAATTCTGGATCCCCTCCCTTTCCCCCCTCCAAAAAACTAGGTTTATTCAACAAACAGGGACATTTTTGGTTTCCATTTTATTGTCTTTACTTTTTGAAATCAGAAAAGAAATAGAATATTCCAATTCAATTAGCTTACTATAAGGTAGCAGATATCACTGAACTGTTAAAATAGTTTCCATTTTTGTCAGTCAGACATCTCCAGAATTTGTTATAGCAAATGAAGGAATACTGTAAATACAAAATACTAAAGAAATTTTCAAAAGTTAGTGCTGTGCTGGGCATGGTGGCACGTTCCTGTAATCCTAGCACTTGGGAGGCTGAGGCAGGAGGATCACCATGAGTTTGAGGTTAGCCTGGGTTACATAGTGAGTAAGACCAGCCTTTACAGAATGAGACCCTGTCTCAAAAATAAAATAAAACAAAAATAAAATAAATCAAGCTAGTGCTGTGCTTTTTTACAGTAAGTTTTACTGTACTTCTCAAACAAAAGTCTCATAACATCTAAAATTTAAAAAGCTACTTTTCATTGCTACAAGGCACTACCAGTCTTGTGATTTTCTAAAACTCCTATAATTTTGATGAGTTATGTGTCTAGAACTTTAAAAAACAACCAATTTGTAAGATTCTATCATCTATAATATGTCATAACAATTAAATGGATAAAAGTACGTGACATAAAGAGAATGTGTCAAATTTCATTCTGTAAGAGCCTTCAATACCCTGAAAGGATAATCCATAAATGAACCAATTGATGCCTTTCATCCTTCCACACATATCTCTTTTAACATAAAAAGTATTTGCCTCAAGCATCTTTACATTCCTATTATTTCTAAGAATTTTTAAATTAATCTTTTATTCTAAACTAAGCCAAAAAAAAAAATCAGATCTGCTTTTTTTTTAAAAGATATGTAGTTCAGGCTGGCCCTGAACTCACTATGTAACCTTGGCTGGCCTCAAATTCCTAGTAATCCTCCTGCTTCAGCCTCCAGTATGCTAACATTACAGGTATGTGCTACCACACCCAGCTCAGATCATCTTTTAAACTGTGTATACCATCTAGCAAGGCACTAAAAGACAATTTGAGCTATAAATTTGACAGAAGGTTGAGTAATTTTAGTATCGCCCATAAAACAGTTCTTTATTTTTAAAAATTTGAATGTATATACAATATTCCCCATGGGAAAATAAATTTTACTTTAAAATTAGACTTTTAAGAAGAAAAACTAAAAATAAACTTCCAACTCAACAAAAAGATAAGCATTTACTCATATACATACAATTTCTGTTCACACAGTTATTCATCCAGTAAGACTTCTGAATATCTGTTGTATGCAAACTACTTAAGGATATTTATGGTACTCTCTTACCAGTAAGTAACTCACAATAGTGTTAATCCCTAGCACAGAGATTCTACTCAGATTGCTATATGAATAAATATTCAGGAGAAATGTTCAAAGTGTCACAACTTCTTTAGTAAAGAGGGAGAATAAAAAATAAATCTGAAATCTGAATTTCCTCAATAGCTGCATTATTATATAAGTTGCAAACATAGCTCTAATGACTTTAAAGACAGAAATGGAAGAAAATATTTTAAATAAGAGCAAAATTTAGAAGCACAAATTTTCCCAAAAGACTGAGGAGAGAAAAATATTATAAATGGGAAGCAAACATAATACACAGGTCAAAAAGACAAGGCTCTGCAGTCAGTCACATATTAGGCAAAGGTAGGTATGTATCCCTGAGCAATTACTTTATCTCTCTTAAATTTTTGTTTCCAGTTGCTAACATGAAGAAATTATACCAAAGCCACTGTATTATCTAGGGATTCAATAAAGTAATGTAGGAAATTACTTTACCCTATTATTTGACAAAGAAATGAATGATAGTAGCTATGAAAAAAAAAAGAAGTTATAGATCAACATTTCTATACACTACATAGTAGCACCATAAGCCAAATTAGACCCTTTCAAACAAAATATCTCACTTTTTTTCCTCTTCTATAAAATGGCCCTCAAAATATACCAAGTTAGCACAAATTTTTACTTTTTAATTCTACATTCGAGTTTTAACCAAAAATTATTTCTAGCAGCAGTTTTTTCTGACACTTTAGCAGTGTGTACATAGGGAAATATAAGGCAGATAGTAAAGAGCTTATCAGTGCTCTTTCTGGAATCATACTTTCTGCTTGTATAAAATCAAACCCTACTCTTACTAGCTGTGTTTTCCTAGGCATCATTATGTTACCTTGGTTTCCTCGTGTAAAACTGAGATTAAAAATCTCAGCAGGTTATAAAACATTTATGACACAAAGAATGATCAAGAACTCTGAGAATGTTTAAAAACTTACTACACAAAGATACACTGTCAAGAAGGATGGACTGTGTTTAAAGTGAGAGGGAGTATTCTGAATGGCAATGTGTCTTTTACTAAAATAAAATTTCAAAATTTAAATATTCACTGTATTTTTGACCATGCCTCATAAGTGCGTAAGTATTAGCTGTCTTATCATTATGTTTTGCATGTTTTGAAATTTTAAATTCATTACACAGGAGGCTGAACTAGATTTAGATAAATGAAATAAGTCTCACACTGATTTTGATTCACTACCTAACTCTAAATAAGTGCATCATTTTCTATACATCTGCCCTAAAGAAAATAACATTTTTGTTACAAAATCATGCATTAGAATTTTAAAAAATAACACCTACATCAGCGGGTAAAGTACGTAAGAATTTCAAATTCAAATAAACTCTGGGTGATGGGCCTAAATAAAGTATCTGCATATTTCTGTATCTAAGAAAAGACAACCAACAGTCATATAAATCTACAAGTATCTATTTCTATTAATAATGGATTCAAAAAACAAGGATTGAAATAACATCCATAGAACGGCAAAAGCAACAATAGAGAGCCAAGTATAGGGCTTCCAGAACACATGAGGGCTCAGGGCACACAAAGTTGACATGTGGGACAAACTGATAAACAGGAAGAATTGGTTAAAGAGCAGAACAGGCTGGTTAGTGCTAATAATGGGCAAAGCTGCCAACCATAGAAGAGTGTAAGCCACCCAGAAGCCAGAGCTAGCAGGGCCCCAGCATGGGACCACAGCACACAGAGAGGTAAATCTTACGCAAACACCTCAGCCTGAAGAACAGCTGCTCTCTTTTTCAGCTCCTCCCCTTGAGCCTCTTTCGAACTTAGCTCCTCCTTCAGTTGCTCTACCTGTCACGACATTGTTATTCTTTTTTCACTTGTGTCAACTTAGTTCTTTTTATCTGCTTTCCACCCCAAGAGGTCACTGAAAATAACAACTAACTTACATATCACAACCACATCTGTTCCCCTAATTGCCTTTGTTTTTCTTCAAGACAGGGTCCCCTTTTGTAATTCAGGCTGACCTTGAACTCACTATGTAGCCCAGACTGGCCCTGAATTTGAAGCAATCTTCCTGTTTCAGCCTCCTAAATGCTGGGATTATAGGTGTGTGCTACCACATGCTGGGCCCTAATTCTCTTTTCAAAGGGACATATGCAGATGGTTTTTTTATTTCCATAAACTCTTCTAATGAACTAGAACGTGCGTATAAAATTTGAAGCAGAGGGCAGGGGATTTAGCTCAGTGGCATAAGCATCTGTCTGGCAACCACGAGGTTAAGTTTGATCCCCAGTATTGCCCCCCCCGCCCAAAAAGTGTAAACAGAAATTATATGGCAGTGTATTTTGTTCACAAATTTGGGTAAAAACTCCAAACTAACAAAAAGTTGTATATATGAATTTTTAAGCCTTAAACTGAACATGATTCTAACAAAAATGAGTAACAGATTATTACTAGAGGAATAATCCAGATTTATATATCAGGTATGGGTACCACAACGAGAGGCCAGAAATGGGACAGGGAGTTTCAACCGTCATTCCTTTCCACAGCTGGGAAAGTTTTAGTTTTCAGTTCTTAGAAACTGAAGAATGCAATTGGAATATACTTTTGGAGAACACAGTTAAATATTTCTTGCATCAACTTTTATCGTTATTATTTTTAATTAAACCACTACAAAACAGATAAATTGGTAACTATAATAACCTACATTCTCCAATTTGCCTAAACAATTTACACAATAAGAGTAAGTAATTATTGATCTGAGGAATATTATAACTGACTTTGAAATACAACCAGTGAATCTCAGTAGTAGTTATCTTACTGCACACATGACTGAAGTGTACATGAGAAACAATAAATCTGATAGCAAACAGACCTTTCCCAAGGGTCAGAGCAAAGAGAACTTGTGTTTTGCTTTTTTTTTTGTACCATGGATCAAACTCATGACCATGCACTTGCCAAGCAGGTGCTTGTGCCACTAAGCTAAACCCCAGGCCCCAGAACTTGTCTTTTAGAAGAGTATTTGAACAGGAAACATACTCTCACCGGTTAGGGTTACATTTGGGGGGGGGGGGGGAGTTGGATTTAGCCTCCTGGGGTTTTGACTTCAAAATACTTCAGAAGAGTTTAGAAAACTGGAGTCCCACATAGTGAGAAACCGTAAAACAAAATATATTCTATTTTATCACCTCAAAAATATAAACAGATATGACAAGCTAAAGTGTGGTAATATATATTTAGTCTCAAGCAAGTAATTTTCTTTTAAATAAAAACTTGCAGTAACTACAACGTCAGTAACTCTGGCTTTAATTCTTCAGACTTTAATCTCATTTTTAAAAAAGCCCTAAAATGTGATAAAACAGTGAAGCAGATCTTTATCATTGCTAAAAAGGTAAAACACTATGAAACTTTCAAATCTTTGCTAAAAACTGAAGTATATCACACGTCTTTACCTTATTTTTCATAAATTTAGAATGGCTCCGATACACTTCCATTTGCTTCATTTCTTCCTCTCGCTCTTCTGTACTCAAAGCCCCATTTGATTTTAGCATCTGAATTTCCTCTTCCAGGTCTCGGAGCCCACGTTCCATAGAGGAAATTTTTGAATCCTAAGGACAATGAAAGAATTAAGTGTAAAAGTAGTCACAAAAATGCAAAGAAGCAGAATAACCAGGTCTTTAAAAATGTTAAAATTAATGAAGATAAATAAATATACATAAAACTGCCTGGCACTTGATGTCTTGGTTCTAAAACATATTCTTTATAGCCACCTGGAAAAGAGGAGAACTCTCATAACCATAATATAATTTTTCCTCTCTCACCAGTTCTGCACCCTTTCAATTAAAAATAGGTTAATTAACTTAAGCAACAGCAATGGATAAATGGTTAAAATTTCACTATACTTTATGGTCAATAAATTTTTAGTAAAATAGTTATAATAACAGTAGTATTTCACTTACAAACCTTAGAGGATGTATTTCAATCATAAAGAAGGGGGAAAGAACAGTTATATAAAGAGGAACTATAAACTGTAATATTTATAATGATATATATAATAAAAAAACTTCACCGCAGAAAAGCAAAAGAAACGAACAATTACATTATGTTACCTTTTGTTATAATGTTAGAAATCTTATTCTTTGCATTTCTCCATATACTTAAAATATTTCATAGGGAGGAAAAACAAGGATTCTTGGCAACTTGAGACTATCCTTATAAATGAAATAAATCAGACTCCCATTTATAAATACTGTATTGTTTTATACTAGTTTTATACTAGAGATAGTATAAAAAATATATTAAAAAACTGAAAGAGTATAAATCCAAAATGTGTAATAGATATTGAGATAATGAAAGGGAAAGAAAATGCTCTAAAGGATACAACTATATGTATGTTTAAGTGTGCAAAATAGATAAGCATACTACTACATTTTTGTTCATCAACTAGAATGGTTTGTCACTGCCCACTTTGTATGTTTTGATTTTGACTTCAGCAACTACTTCTAAGATAACAATATGTAATTTATCAACTAGTGATTTCTTACTGTTTTTTTGAAATTCTGTATTATTCTACCCTTTTTTGTTTTGCTTTTTTCTATTAAAAAAATTCGTAATTTTAAAAAAATCATGGTGGCACATTCCTGTTGTCCTGGTAGTCTAAAAGCTGAAACAAGAGGATCATTGAGTCCAGGAGTTCAGAGTAGCCTGCAAACATAGCAAAATCTCTGTCAATCAATCAATCAATACATAAATACATATGTACACACACATACACGTTTTTCTTGTAAATCAACATCATTGGCAGAAATATCACCTTTTAGTATTACATCCTTCTGAATTCAAGTTTTTGGTTTTGTTTGTAATACTAATTTATCCCTAGATTACTTCAGACATTGATAATTACAAGAAAACTATGCTGAGGAGTTTTATATCTGTAATTTACACGCTTATTTATCTAAGCAATAGAGCCTTTAAGAAGTACAAATTAAGTATGGCTTTATTCTACTTGAAGTTTTTGAGAAAAAAAAATCCTATAAGAAGCTATTTTGAGATTGATCACCATTTCTACTTTACCTCAAAGATTTCTTTGGTTGACTGTACTTGCTCACATACCTAGAACACAAATAGTTTAAGGATCTCTTAGAAGAGAACTATAACTAGCTATTTTCAGGTCCAGAGATGTGAGAAGGAAGGATGTACTCCTGTTTCACCACGATGCCTTTAAAAATAACACAACAATAACCAAAGCATGGTGGAACACACCTGTAAATCCCAGGATCCTGATTATAGAAAAGGATTGAGAGTTCAAGTCCTATCTGGGTAACTTCGTGAATCAGAAAGACCCCGTCTCAAAATTTAAAAGGAGCAGGTGGAGTATAGTTCAGTAAGAAGGTTCAGAGCTCAATGCCCTATAATACCATTTTTTTTAAATCACTGAGAAAATTATCCTTTACAGATTTATTCAAATTAAACTTGTACACTGTTCAAAATTACATGTATTAAATTAGAACAGATACGTAAACAGGATTTTGATTTACTCATTTATAGTCAGCCTCATACATACCATTCCCCAACCCTTAAAAAACGACTTAAATTTCGCTATCTGAAATTCACTTTTAAGATTACAATAATTATTTTTCAAGTACCAGGATACATAAAATAATTATATTCATAAAAATTTTTACAATATTCCATTGCCTAAAATATTAGGCATATGCATATGACTAAAAGTAAAATATAGGTTCCAGGCTTCCAGCAGTAATGAAAGAGGAGCAGCTAAAATGGGGAAATATATCTCCAGCACAACTGGGGCTCTACACAAGACAACACAGGCCCCAGGTAAGAACTACACCTCTGTGACTCTATAAGGCCTCTGCAAGCCCCTTGCCAAAAAAACAAAACAAAACAAAAAAAAACCTTAATTTTCTCTTCATCCCTAACACTGAGAAAAAAAGCAGCTCTTGATCAAGTAAGCACTTTAACTACTAACAATCATGTACCATAAAAGCTTCTCCCCAAAACTGTACGTCTAAAAATCTTGAGGCAGGCACTAACTACCCAGAAACACACCATGCTCTGAAATAAGGCAAAATCAGGCCTGATATTTTCAACTGTTGAGTATCCACTCAAATGTTAACAAGATATTTATTTAACATTGGTTAGTCCAACCAGTTTTCTCATTCATACAAGGCATAATAAGTTTGAGTCATACCTAGTCTACATAGGAAGACCCTATTTAAAAAGAAACACAGGAATGAATGAACAAACGCATACACGAGTGTGTGCGCACACACATACATGGAGTATCTTTATTTTTAAAAAAACACCAAAAATTACCTTTTACAAATTTATTCAAATTAAACTTATACTCTGTTAAGTGTATTGAAGTGTATTAAGTGTATTAAGTGTATTAAGTTAAGTGTATTAAGTGTATAGAAATATACAAATCAGGATTTGATATATTCATTTAAATTCAATCACACAAGCAAGTTCTTTTTTGCTTTACTTCTCTCTAATCCTCACCCCCTATCACCATCATTGCTAAACCAATCCCACAGGGCCTACTGAATTTCTCTACTCATTGCTAACCACTTAACAGTTTATCCCAAGCACCACTCAGGCAGCACAGCGGCAGTGCATCTGTTTATGCACTGACTATCCCCAACACTGTTTAGGCAGGTGTCAACCAGTTGATTCTTGTTGGCCGAAGATACACTCATATGTCTGTTTGTTTGTTTTATATTGACTATTTTTTTGCATTTTTAAAATTTAGAATGTTGTATTCGTCTTCGATGTTTGTTTCTAGTGAAATGTAATAGTTCTGGTTATTTTCTTTTACAATTTGTGTTTATTTGTGAAAAATAACAATTTCATACTACAATCTATAAAAACTTATCATATAAGTACACTAGATAAAATTTTTATACTTCTCCAAAACTCAGTGATATGCTTTTACAATACAAAACGGACATGAATAGGAAGGAAGTGCTAAAAGATCCACAAAAGAAAACACCAAAAAGAGGAGAAATGTTAACACATCAGAGAGAAAAAGTCTGTATTATGAAATGGAAAAACAAAAGAGATGTCTCCATATTGTCAACTATTTATAGCACAGAAATGATAGAATTAAAAGAAACATAACTAGAAACATTCCAGTAGTGGTCAATGATTATAATAAATTCTGTGGGTGGTGCTGACAGAGTTGACCAACATCTAACAAGTTATCCTGTGATCAAAAAGTGAGGAAAAAAATATTATCATAAAATATTTATGCACCTTCTGGATCAAATAATATGGAACTCGTTTGTTATTTACTCAAAACAAGGAAGTTCAATAGGTCATCATTTACAATTTAGATTAGGTCCCATAGGCCAAATAATTGAAAAATACAGTATAGCAAAATGTCAACCCAGACATCCATTGTTGTCATCTTCACCATCATGTTTAGTGGGTAGATTTTTTTTTTTTTTTTTTTTTTGTACCAGGGATCAAATTCACAACCTCACACTTGCCAGGCAGGCGCTTACGCCGCTGAGCTAAACCTGGGCCCCTTAGTGGATAGGTATTTTATTGTAATTATATCCCCCACAGAAAAAAAGGAAAGGTCAATATAACAGTGTAAGGTGTATCGTTCAAAGAAAGACAATAATGCAAAAAGAATTCAGAAAGAGACTAGCTACTACTGTCCAGATTGTAACATCGCATTTTGCACTGAATCTTTTCTCATGTACCACACAAACATTACTGAATAAATCCGATAAAATTGTCAGTTTTTATACTTTTTATATTATCTTACAAAAATTAATGACACAATATGTGATTTTGGGACATCCTGTATTTAAATGATTGAACTGGTAACTGGTTAAATTCCCCAAGATATCAAAAGTTGTCCCCCTGTCCCAAGAAAAAGCTGGCTTTGTGTGTAATTTCTCTGAACCTTCTCTAGTAACCCTTGCACCACAAAGGCACAAGGGTTTAAGGTTGGTGTTCTCTTGGTTCCCCAATGCTGCTGCCATTTAGGTAAAGTTCACATCCTTTTTCACTCCTCATGCTGTCATCTAGGGATTTCTCAACACTTTTACCATCTTATCAAGTTTGGCACTCACAATCTTCTCTTCAAGGGCCACTGTTACCATGACTACTCGATAACAGTATCAGAATCCTTGAGATCTTCAATTCCAGTGACATCTTCCAGTCCACTTCAGATATTCAGTTCACAGGACTGCAATCTGGATCCTTTCATCAGCCAGGACTGTCTTCCCAAGCCAAACATGTTCTCACTCTGTTTACTGCCATTCTTCCACCTCACAGAGAACTGTAACTTCCCTAACTTTTACAGTTTCTCTGAACCTGTCAGTCCATCTGAATCTTCCTTCCATATCCTGTATATATTCCAGGACTGATCATACCAAGTACTCAGTTATCACCCTCAATTCATTTGTGTCCCAATCATTCTTCTATTTCTACCCACAAACACTCTAATCCTAGAGCAACATAGTAATTTTTGTCTGCTCTTTCACTGCTAAAGAAAAAAAGGGGGACATAGAAGGGTAGAAAAAGAAAAGATGGAAGGATAGAAGATGGTAAGTGGCAGGATAAGACAGGAAAGAGAGGAAGAGAACAGGGAGAAGAAAATTATACCACCTTGAATATTACTAGGTTCTTTCATTGTCTTTCTTTCTATTGTCTCAAAGACTATAGATCCTTATGATTTGCCCATACTACATGGTGTTTTCTCAGCAACCGGGTTATTTCAATTATGGTTTCCATGTAATAACATTCACTTGACTCCTTTCGGGCACCACAGTCCCCTGTTTCTCAGCAAACTTAATACAACTTAAAAACAGTTTCACTGCCAATTAAAGACTACACTTAACCCATTTTATCAAAAGATAAGTAAGGAAATAATTCTACGAACATAAGTACACTCAAGCGTTTTATTCTTAGGTATCAACCAGGATCAAGAATAACATGCACAAATAGACCTATTGTGAATGTTAATAAAATCATGAATTTAAACCATTTTAAAGGTTCTTACAAGAATGGATTCAAAGTTGCTAATAATCTAACTACAAAGAACATCAAATTCAATAATTTGGAATGATCTTGGTAAACCCTCTCTACTCTTAGAAAAAAGATACATATATATCAAGTTTTAAGAGAAAACTATCCAACTTAAAACAGTTCTCACAATTACACTTGAGGAGCACCTATTTAAATAAAATTATTTCTATATTAGTAACTAAGTGCCGTTGTATCAAAAAATATAAAATGAAGGCTCACAATACAAACCACAGTGTCAATCTGTATCAATATGGCAAAAGGAATCTTTAAAAGTTAAAATTTTTTTTCTTCTAGACACAAACTGCTTTACTAAACCTCTTCAGGCAGAGGGCATACGACCACTACCCCATTCTATCCTCAGCCTAGACGAATGGACAGTACATGAAGATGCTGGTCCCAGGAGGTCACAGCCCAATTTTTGGGAAAGAAGACAGGTAAAAAGAGGCCCTAAAAAGTCAGAAGTGAGTGAAAAAAAAAAACCTTGGAGTTGTTTATTGTCTCACAGTATTCCCTCTCCCCTTTCTTCCTTCTACAAAGGGCCTTTGAACCCACTGGGATAGTGATCTGAGGCAACATAAGGTCTCTCTTCCTCCTGGAGTTAGCAAAACCTTTGCATTATGTCTCTTGTGCTTTGTGAGCAGCAAACAAGATCTGAGCAGGTGGACTCAGTGGCAGGTGTACAACAGCAGCAGCAGCACTAACATGGATTAAATACTTACTGCATGTGAGAGAGGCTGTTCAAAGTATTTTATGAGTTTTAACTAATTTAAACCTCAAAACAATTTACTGGATAGGATCTTTATCAACATTTATTAATAAAGAAATTGAGGGACAGAAAGATTAGGTAACTTGTTCCATATTACACAACTAATTAAGTGTAGCTAGATTTTCAACCCAAGTAGTTTAGCTCTAAAAGCAAATCCTTACATAGCATATCAAAGTTTAAAGATTTCTACCTATTCAGTAACTTAAAGCTGAGCTTTTCAAAATAGTCTCTAGAGCCCTGAAGGTTCTTCAGATCCTTTCAAAGTCTGCAGAGTCAAAACTACTTCCACAGTAGTTGGTATCATTTGACTTTTCTACTGTGTTGACATTTGCTCTAAAAGTATACAAGCAATGGTGTTAAAAGCAAAACCCTTTATGCCTTAGCACAAATCAAGCCAATGGCATAAATTCATGCTAAAAGATATGATATATTTCAGTGTCAGGGACTCACAGCAAGGAAAAAAAAATTAAAGAATATCCCTGTAGTAAAAAGTATTACTTTTAATAAACCTCAGGTACACACCTTTTTATATTCTGTGTGACAAAATGGGAAGCAATATGAAATACTTTTGCTGAACACTGAGGTACCATGGATGTTCCTGAGGTATCATGGATCTCCAGCAATGTTCCTAGAATGCTGCCTTGGGCTGCAAACAACTGGGTACTCTTCATGGAATACAAATTTTGGGGGTGCAGGTAATGGAACAGAACTCAGGACCTTGCACTTGCCAGGCAGGCTGTGCTACTAAGCTAAATCCCTGGCCCCAGAACACAATTTTTACTTAAAAGAACTACTGGAAAAATACAGTTATTGAAATCTGTTATTTGCCAGGTATTATCTTAAAATGAAGGAAGTGACCCTGTCACTTTAAGAAAGTTATGGGGTCCTGAGATTAAGAAGTTTAAGAATAGCTGATCTAACAATATTCAAACCAGCTATTTTCGTCTAATTTGCATCATGATCTACAACTGAAAGGAAAGAAAACTGAAATTCCTTTAAGGTGTCATTTTTGCTAAGTCAGGATTTCCTTTCAGTCTTCCATGAGTGAAGTACTATTTCCAAACATTTTATAAAAATCACATGAAAATGCATGATGATTTAAAAGTGAAAAGTTCTTTATTAGATTCTCACTTTAAAAAAAAATAGATTCTCACTTACTTTCATCTCTATAACAGTTTGCAGAGCCTTTGTTTTGGCAGAATCAGGGGCATTCTCAAACCTCCGATGCATCTCCTAGACAAGATAAGCAAAAGATAGTAAGTGCCCAAAGAGAATTACTTTAACATTATGAATATCTGACCTTTTCCTATGTGACAACTCTGCTCAGGGGATCAGAGAATCCAGACTGTTTTTAGGGCTAATTCAACCATGTACGCAGAAGTGTCTCGGACTCTGAACTTAGTTATTTAAAATTATTCCTACCAATGCAAGCTAGCACAGCAACTGCAACTCCAGCACATCACCAAGCTGATGTGGCACTCATTCACACTTCCATAACCTGTACTCAAAACTCCAAATGATCCAAAAAAAAGAAATTAGAAGAGTTTTGCTTTTAAAAGTCACATCTCAAGAAGTCTACACTGCACAAAGCTATTGAAAACATCCATGCTGACAACATCGTTTCCATAGTGCCCACCTCCAGACTAACAAGCATTTGGTTGCCTATGATGAAAATCTCTCTCTCTCTCTCCCTCTCCCTCTCTCTCTCTCCCTCTCCCTCTCTCCCTCCCTCTCTCCCTCTCTCCCTCCCTCTCTCCCTCTCTCTCTCTCTCTCTGGTGGTACTACCGGTAGACAGAAAAAGGTAAGAATGTTTAATATGTTTCTGAAAGTTTAATGTGCTTCCTAGTAGCTCAGATTTAGAAAATGTCAGAGTTGTTCTTTTTTTCTTTTAACCCAAATTTTAGTTAGTTCAGGATAGGAAGGAAGGATGTTAGGGTCTTCAAGGGTACCCTGATATTACCAGAGCACTTCAGATAATTCTCTGGTCAGATTCTACAGATGTCTCTGACTTAATTAGTCAGTACTTCCAAAGTACTCTGGGATTGCCCTTAGCGACCCCAAGGAATCCAGATGACTACCTCATCTGAAATAAATCTCAACATAATAAAAAGAGATGGATACTGTAATACTTCTAAGAATACTTTCGTCTTATTTACTCATTCTTGAATGGTTCGTGAAAAACAGGAAATGTACGTTTGCTTAATGAACTTTTTCTTAATGAAGTAACAGTAGTTCTAACTTAGCAACAGATAATGGTTTAAGCAGCAATAATTTATGAATTTATAATATATTATATCTGGCTGCAGAGCTGTAGCACAAACCATTACACATTTGAACATCTCTAATCTGAAAAGTGTAACCCCAAAACATTTGGAGTGCCAATATAATACTCACGCTTCAGATTTTGGAGCAATTCTAACTTTCAGATTTTTACACAAGAGATGACCAATTATTATAATCTATGCAAATATTCCAAATCTCAAAAACTTGTGGTTCCAGGCAATTCAGATAAAGACACACACAACCTGATCATCAACCTGTATTAACAGCACACACCATGCATACTGCTACCTCTTTTCCTAACACCAACCTTAAATACCCAACTAGGTATAAGCATATATCCTACTTGTATTTTTCTTAATTTTAAAGAGAAAAAAGAAAACAAAAATCAAGAAGCAAACAAACCAAAACCAAAACAAAACAACAATAGCTACATACACTTTCAAAACAAGGTAAGAATTTACAATGGTTGCTATATTGTATATTGTTACCTTCAAAATAGGTGTTCAGGTTACCAGATACAGAAATAAAACACAATAGTAAAACATTGGATTTCAAAAACAAGACAGAAAGAGATTCCCCCAAAGTTGCCACAGTGCACACTGTCACCCTCCAAACAGATGTCCAGAGTACCAGTCCTAGGCCTGCAAAGTCAATCAAACAATGTAAGCCAACAAGCTATTCCTTTCACCTCAGTTGCTGTCATCTCACTCTGAGTTCCTCTGAATCAGCCAGTTGCTGGGGGTAGGAGAGGGGGGTCATTCTTGCCTGCCAGCCCCATAGGAAAGCGTGGTTTGGCTTCTTGATTCTCTTCCCGTTCCCCATGGTCGCTGCCCCTGGTTCACGAGAAGGCATGGTTTGGATTTTCAATTCTCTTCCTGATACCCACAGTGGTCCCTGGCTCACAGGAAGGCATGGTTTGGCTTCTTGATTCTCTTCCCATTCCCCATGGTAGCCCCTACTTGTACATTTTTAAAAAAAGATTAAACTCCTGATGATCTCACCAAATCTACTTCACACTTGGAGTTAATCAGGTCAGAAAGTTGTGAGTTTTCTACATGTCTTACATTCTCCCTCATCTACACTTAGGAGATCTAGTTAACTCAATCTTCAAAACCCAAACATTTCTTGCCATTTCACTGCTACCATCTGGCATGAGCCACTGAAAAAAACAAACAAAAACATACCTTTTAATCAGTAACAACATCCTGAGCTTCCCTTCCCTTACACTGTATTTTCAATATAACAATTTTTAAATAAAACTTGATCTTTTCATTTTTTTCACTCAAAACCCTGCATGGTACCCTATGGAACCAAAGAACAGTTACAGTCCTCTTAGGAGCCCACCTGACCTCATGTCTTTTGCACACACTCTGCATCAGCCACATGCTGCTTACATACTCTTTGTCATGCTTCAGTCCCGTAAGACCTTTGCACAGGCTACCTGAACACTCTCCTCCCAACTGCTATGGGAAGACTTTACTTCCTTTTAATCTTGGCTCAAATATTTCTCTTACACGATTTATTATCGCTTTGATGATGTTAAGTAAGAAAATGTCCATATGCTTTACTGATGCATACTAAAGTCTGTATGAGAGAAAAAAACTTCCTGTCAGAAACTGGCTTTAGGGCTGGGGATTTAGCTCAGCGACTTAAGCGCCTGCCTGGCAAGTGCAAGGTCGTGAGTTCGATCCCCAGTACCAAAAAAAAAAAAAAAGAAACTGGCTTTAAAAGCCCTGGTGAAAAAAAAAAAAGAAAAGAAAAAGGAGGGGGGGATAGGATATAGAAACAAGTGTGGAGAATTCTTGGTAATTGGTATATCTGAGTTAGAAGTATATGAAAGAGGGCTAGGGATTTAGCTCAGTGGCCTAGGAGTCTGCCTGGCAAGTGCAAGGTCATGAGTTCGATCCCCGGTGCCCAAAAAAAAAAAAAAAAAAAATGTTAAGAAGTATATGAAAGGATTATCATACTATTTATTACTTTTGTATACATTTGAAATTTTTCACAATGAAATTAATGTTCAATTTTTTCAGTGTAATCTACTGTACTTTGAAATTTAACACTGAAAAAAAGAAACACACATGTCCTTTCCAATTCACTTTGCTGTACTTTTTTCCCAGAGCACTTATCCTCTAAGGGATTATATAATTTATTGTGTGAACTACATATTTTCTGTTTCCCACTATTATACTGCAAGGTCCACAATAGCCAGGATTATTGTTTCTCTCATTTGCTGTTAGCTTCAAAGTGCCTGTAACAATAGCTGCCCCATTAGTACCTGCTTAATAGATATTTAAGGAATGAATATTGAATAAATAATGAATGGCCACCAACTTTGAAGAATTATACAGTGTACCTTTTAATCCCTTCTAACTCCTGTACTAAATTATGTGTACAGCCTCATTTTTCATACAGTATGCTGTAACACTCTCCTTTGACACATTATATTTTCAATAATCTTCTTTAACATATCAGACTATGAACTTTGCAATGATAGGAAATGCACTGTATATTCCTCAGACACTGCCTGACCCTAAGCAACCATCAAAATTATTCCTCTACATTCATTCCTTTTTTTATTACATGAAGGAATAAAGGTATAAATGAATGAATGATCAGCCATTTTCCATTCCAAGCTCTCTACCTAGACCACTCTAAACTATCAAATGAAGGCCCTCCTTTTTCTAAACCTAATAGCTATTGCTAGTTCACATCCTTTCTGAACTCCATCTAGTAACCAACTTTTAAAAAAACATAGAGAACATCTCTAAATTTTTCAGTTAGCTTCTATTAAAGAAGGTTTAAACACTTGTTATGAATAATGTATGCCAGTAACAAAAACTAGACATACATGTGTGTCTTTCCGCAATATAAGAATTTACTAAATAACAAATTTAGGAACTATATCAATCATGTCAGCCTTATCAGGCTAAGAACTCAAGGGTCACTCATAGCCATTAAGCCTGGCAATCATCTGTTCTCTTTATTCCAATCTTAATTACTAATATCTATTACACTCAAGTCATACATAACATTTTACACAATAGTACATAGCTCACAGAACAGCTAAGAAGGGGGTTACAGTGGCTGCATGATTCTAAGAACTAGAAGCCCAGACAGAGTATATAGAGGTGCAAAGTTACTATGGTTGGCTAGACAAGATTAGCAACGAGGTAGCCACTTGTGGCACACATGTAAAATCCTAGCATTCCAGCAGACAGGCAAAGGGGCCTGAGTTTAAGGCTGGATTCCACAACACACAGAGTTCAAGGCAGCCTGAACTACACAGCAAGACCTTGTCTCAAAAACCAAATAAACAAACAAAAAAACAAAGATTAGAAACCAGATGAACTTTTGGCAAATGGCACAGCAGTAAGTCTGGAATCTGGACACCATAAAATAACTTGGGGTGGGGGTGGGTGAGTAAAGAGGATCCCTGGGACCCAGGAAGGATCTGAAGTGAAAATTGGAGCCCATGAAGAAAATGAAGAGAAAGACCTCAGCATAGAAAAAGGAGGGGGAAATATGCACCATCCTCCAGCCCTTCTGGTTCCTAGCATAAGACACAATGAGGGTGGTTAACTCCAGAGTCCTCTGGGGACAAATGCACCAGTGGAACACAGCAATGGATTTTGTATGCTACAACAGATACCAT
Organism: Dolichotis patagonum; assembly: GCA_004027295.1. Lineage (NCBI taxonomy): Eukaryota > Metazoa > Chordata > Mammalia > Rodentia > Caviidae > Dolichotis > Dolichotis patagonum. The sequence goes on along the minus strand of PVJX010009672.1, from coordinate 27,682 downwards.
ATTAGGGAGGGGACAACTGAACCTGGGACTTGGAGCAGCTGTGGGATGGCTTGATCTCAGGGCTCCCAGTGCTGAAATCCCATAGTGAGTGAGTAAAGGAGAACTGCAGGAGACATTCAGGATCAGGGAGTTAGGGTCAGGCCAAAGACACCCAGAGTGCTACAGGCAGAACAACTCAGGCCCTAATCCTAGAACCAGAGGCCAAGATCAGAATGTCTGTAGTTCTTAAAGTAGCAGAACCAGCAACCTGACCTAGTCCTACTGTGGGCTTCCTGGGACTATCCAACACAGAGCTTGTCTATGACTGCTTTTGGTCTACTAGCAACATTAAGAGTCATGCCCTAAACTGGACACTACCACAAAACTACAGACCCCAGGATATAACCACAGGCTTGAAATCATAGAAAATTTTCTCATTTTCTTTTCCTTTGCTTTTGTTTTTTCATTGTGTGCTGGTGTTCCACAGCTCCAGATGTTCCTGGGGGAACGACAGTGAGAAGATGGGAAAATAAAGAAAAAGAGACAAAAGCTGGGTCAGGTGGAACCCTTTCTCTTGATGAGAGAAAAGGAACAGCACCATAGCAGAGTTTATTCATACTCTCAGGAGGATGATGGCAATCTCAACCCCTCTGCCTAGCAGAGGGGTTTGCCTGGCTAGCCTGGGCAACTTGCCTTTTCCAAGCTGGAACAGTTTATTTACATAACTTGCTTTGGGCTTTCTGTATTCTCAGGACTGGCCTTGCTTTAGCTTCAAACGTGTGATCAATCTGCAGCTTTAGCAGCTCCCTACAATTGTGTTACTGTTGTTCATTTGGTTTGGTTTGCTTTTTGATTGTATGAACATCCTTTTTAGTTTTAGTTTTTTTTATTTCTGTTTTAGGTTTTTCCTTCTTTCCCTGTCTTCTCCCCCAGTTTCCTGAGAGTTGGATAATCTTTCCATGTCCTTCAGTCTTGTTTCTAATCTTTCTCTTTTTTTATTTCTCTACTTTTCGTTTTATCTCGCTTAAATTTTCTCCCCTTAGGTTAAAACTCTGAGTGGATATAATTTTCTGATTTATGTTAGACCTTATATAACTATAAATCTCGTTCTATGATTAAAGGTGGCAAAATAATTATCACAGTTTGTCATTTTCTAGTCTGTACTTGATACTGTTATTACTGATTATACTACTTTAGCCAAGTTGACAAAGCTGTTGTGATCAACTGATTTTCCTTGTATGTCAATATCTAGATCACCGGAGGGGAGGGGTGTCATAAATAATACTATCCTCCAGTACTAAAGAATTGGACGTTAAGCCAAACAAGCAGCAACTCTTCATCCATAATAAATTGAAAGGGTAGGATCTTGGAATAGACTCAAAAGCCAGCTAGACCTAGAAGGTCTATCTCTGAAAAGTAGTCATTTCCTTAAAGAAGTCTCCATACTAATAATAATAAAACTACCTACCATAAGTAATTTACAAGCATCAAAACAGAAAATAAACAACAGAAAATGAGAAAACATGTGAACAAGTTGTAACCCATAATCCCTAACTCACCCAAGGCAAATGAAGAGGGCACTGAGGTAGGAGAAATCAGACTGTTGCAGCTGAATTTTATGGAATGGTTGCAGCCAAAATAACAAAACAGATCAACAAGCCTTGACAAAAACAAAACAGATAATTAAAGACATGACAATCATACTGAAGTAAATGATTAGTGAATCTACAATAGATACAGATAAAAAATAGAAGATCTTAAGAAAGACACGGAAACCATGAATGTCCAACATAGGTAATGGCTTGACTCCATAAAACAGATTCAAATAGAAATCTAGGTGATTGAAAATTCTACTGAAGGATACCCAGTAGACTCAACTAATGTAAAGATAAAATATCAGATCTAGAAGATAGAGCTGTGGTTAGCAATTATCAAATCACAGACCTCTTAAACACAGCAAGGGAAAAAAAAAACAGCAAGGGACCACACACACACACACACACACACACATCAATCTAACAACAGCTTAGATGATACAAAGACTAATTAATATAAGATTAATTGGAATCAATGAAAAAATCAGAAGATGGCACAAAAAGAATGAGAAACCTGATCACAGAAGTAATAGCAGAAAACTCTCCAAGCATGGAAAAAGAATTTGAGACACGGGTAAGTGAGGCATACTGAACTCCAAATAGTCTTGATCAGAAAAACAAAAACAAACAAAAACAAAAAAACTATACCACCAAGGCATGTAACAGTGAAGATTTCAGAAATTCAACATAAGAACAGCATATTAAAAGCTAAAATTTTATATAACTAAAAGCATATAAAGGAAAATTGTTTTTTTTTTTTTTTTTTTTTTTTGGTACCGGGGATCAAACTCATGACCTCACGCTTGCCAGGCAGGCGCTTAAGCCACTGAGCTAAATCCCTGGCCAAGGAAAATTAATTACAGCACACTTCTCAACCAAACCCTTCAGTCAAGAAGAGCCTGGAGTAAAGTACTTCAAGCCCTGAAAGAAAACAACCTCCAACTCATACTGATATACCCTACAAAATTATCTTTCAAAATTGATGGAGAAATAAGATACTTCCATGATAAAAAACACTTAAAGAAATTCATAACTACCAAACCAAAACTCCAAAAAGTTCTGAAGGGTATTCTAGAAAAAGACAACAATCCTAAGAATTTCAATAGAATGACTCACTCCACCAAGCAAAGAAAGTAGTTGAACAGAAGATGTGGCAGTCATGGTTTGCAAGAAACACAATTTAATACAAGACACATAATTTATAAAACTATTTTATCATAGTCAAAGTGTCAAAGAAAAGAGTGCAGGTAATCTATCCACACACTGAAGACCCAAAGAACCTAGCTAAGGGCTTGATCCCATAGCAATGCCTGCATGAGTCCAGCTGAAGCCCTAGAGCCCATAACAATGTCTCATTCAAGTCTGTTTCACAGATCCACCCTGGGAAGGCCCAAATGTCAGCGGTGGGAGCTAGAAAGTCTGTGCCAGTGGGATGAGGGATCTGCAATGCAGCTAGAAAGTGACACTCAAAATAAAGACCAGAGCTTCCCCAAAGTGAACCACAATCATTCTCCACAACAAGGTCCCGACCTCCTTTGATGACAAGAACAGCCAAATTTATATTAGGAAAAAAGCTAAACAAGCTTCTCCAGGAGAACCAACAGCAACAGGAGAACCAACAGCAACAGGAGAACCAACACCACTTCTTCCTTTTTATGTTGTTGGCAACCATCCTCAGGTGGGCCATCTTCACCCAGCACCACACTGATACAGTTCAGCTGGGTGTTACAAGTTGTCAACCAGTTCTCAATTTACCACACAAGGGAAAGAAAGGGAAGCAACAGCGGAGAAATAATACGACAAGGATGGCTCAATATATTATCAATTACAGTCATCCATGTAAATGGTCTCAATTCATCAGTTAAAAGCAGCAGATTGGTAGAATGGACTGAGAAACAATATCCAACAATATGCCACACACATTTAACTCAAAAAGAAATTTCCAGAATGTAAGTCAAATTTTGAAAAACAATACTCCATTCAGGGATAGTTAATTCTTTTTGCAGACAAAGTGGAATATAAGCCAAGACACAACAGAAGAGACAAAGAAAGTCACTACATACTTGTTCAGGGAACAACTCAAAAAGAAGAAATAATAATCATAAATATGTACGCACCAAAAACTGGCCCACCCAACTATATACAACAAACACTAATGGATACAGAAAATTAGATAAGCACTAATACAATAGTAATGGAGGACCTCAATAAACCACTGTAATAAATACATCAATGAGACACAAAATCAACGACAAATATAACAGCTGAACCAAACCTGTGAACAACAGGACTTAGTAGATATCTACACAGCATTACACCCCACAACAACACAGTATACATACTTTTCAGCAAAAAATGGGACTTTCTCCAAAACAAACCACAAACTAGCTCACAGAACATGCTTACGTAAATGCAAAGGAACTAAAATTATCCCATGTGTATTATACAGTCATAGTGCAATGAAACTGGTTATCAGTGGCCAAAAAAGGCCCACATATGCAACATAAACACACACTAAATAATACCCTCCTGAATAACCAATAGGTCACATGTGAAATTAAAAAAAAATCTGGACAATTTTGACAATTCAATGTTAATGCCAATGACATACCAGAAGTTATAGGATGCATCAGAACAGTTTGACAAGGCAAATTTACAGCAGTAAATTCCCACATCAGAAAAACAGAACACACTCAAATAAATAACCTAACATTCAACTTCAACATTTGAGAAAACAAGAGCAAGTTAAGCCTAAAGTATGTATCAGAGAGGAAATTATTACAATCAAAGCAAAAATTAATACAATTGAGACTAACAGAACAATATAAAGACCAAAGAATTGAAGAGTTGATTCTTTGAAAGATTTAACAAAATATTGTCTATTTTGTTTGTCACCCTTAGCTAACCTTATAAAAAACAAAGAAAAGACCCAAGTCCATTAAATTAGTAATGAAAATGGATCCTGCAGAAATCCAGATCATTAATATCTACTTCAAGAAACTGTACTCTAATAAGATGGAAAACTCAGAAGAAATGGACAGATTCCTAGATACAGATATTAACTACCAAAGCTGAATCAAGAAGATAGAAAAATTCTAAATAATCCACTATTGTCAATAAAATTGAAGACCTAATTTAAAAACTACCAACAAAGAAAAGCCCAGGCCATGACAGATTCACTGCTGAATTTGACAAGTACTTTAGAGAACACCTAATGCTCCTTAAACTTTAATGAAACTGAAAGGCAACCAATACTCCCAAATGCATTCCTGGAAGTGAGCATCATCCTGATACCAAAACCAGAGAAGGATTCAACCAAAAAAGACAATCTCCTTAATGAACATAGACACTAAAATTCTCAAACTGGCAAACAGAATGCAATAAATCATCAAGAAAATTATACATCATAACCAAGCAGGATTCATCCCAGAGATACAGGGATGGTTCCACATATGTAAATCAATAAATATAATATACCTAATTTGAGATAGGATGAGTGAAGTAAACTAAGAAGGAAAGCAGTAACTTAGTTTTGGATATATTAACATTGTGAAATGTATAAGATACACACATTGAGATGTTAAATTTACAGAACCAAGCATCTGATAGCATGTGACAGAAAACAGCATCTGACAAAGTCTAACACCCACTCCATAAAAACTACAGGAAACTGAAATACAAGGTCTTTATCTCAATCTGATAAATGCCATCTATGACAAAACAAAAATTTAATATGATGCCAACATCATACTAAATGGTCAAAAAACTGAAAGCTTTCACTCTAAAATCAGGAACCAGGCAAGTATGCCCACTATCACCATTTCTGTTCAATATACTTCTAGAAACTAGCCAGAACAATTACACAAGAGAAAGAAATTAAAGGAATATGAATAAGGAAGGAAGAACTTAAATTATCATTATTTGCAAATGATATGATTCTCTACATACAAGATCCCACAAGCTCCACCAAAAGACTCCTAGATTTAATAACCAAATTCAGCAGTGCCGCAGGATACAAAGTCAAAATCAAAAGCAATTCCTGTACACAAAAAACAAACTCATCAAGAAAGAAATAAAGGAAATCATACTTTTCACAATAACATCAACAAAAAATGAAATATTTACGAATCAATTTAACAAAGAATGTAAAAGACCTTTACACTGAAGACTACAGTACTCTGAAAAAGGAAATAAAAAAGGACATCAGAAAATGGAAAGATATCCCTTGCTCTTAGATAGGTAGAACCAATATAGTGAGAACAGCCATACATACTTCTAAAACGGTTACACAGATTTAATGCAATCTCAATCAAAATACTAATAGCACACCTCATAGAATTAGAGAAAATAATCTTAAAATTCACATAGAAGCAGAAGAGACCTAGAATTGCAAAATCAATTCTGGGCAACACAGGCAAAGTAGGAGCCATCACAATCCTCAATTTGAGGTTCTATTACAAAGCTACTGTGATAAAATAGCATGGTACTGATAAAGAAAAAAAAATTTCAGATCCAAGGATCAATAGAACAGAGCAGAAATCGCAGCAACAACTCCAAGCACATTCAGATACCTTATCTTTAATAAAAGGGTCAAACACATTCACTGAAATACAATAGCCTCTTTAATAAGTCATGCTGCAAAAACTGGTTTCCACATGTCAAAAACTGAACCTAGACCCATATCTCTTGCCATATACTAAACTAAAATAAAAATGGATCAAAGATCTAAATATAAAAAACAGAAACAGTTACTTTGCTGGAGAATAGAATAGCTAAAACTCTACAAGATACAGGTCTAGGTTTCTGGCTGAAATCCATCTTCTTGTACGTATCACTGCTGTCTTAGCATCTCAATGTGTGTATGTTATACACCTCACAATGGTAATATATCCAAAACTAAGTTACTGCTTTCCTCCTTAAAGTTTACTTCACTCATCCTATCTCAATTAATGATATGTATCCATTCAGTTGTTAAGGGATTTTAGTTATCTCACAATTCAAATTTTCAAATAATTTTATCCAACTTTTCCTCTTCCTCATGACATAATTTCAAGTAAATCATTTTTAAATGTTCTACTTTATGATACAATTACAATTTCATTTTTAAATCCTACTAAGCCTAAAAGCAAAATATGAACTGAACAGTCTTTGACTAAAATTTAAAAATCTGCCTGCATTTTAAAGCACTGACAGCCATAAAGTTCTTCTAGTGAGATATGTGAAAATCTATTACTCATAGAAAATTTCTATTAAGAGGCCTACACATCAAAGCTAATTATGAACACATTGTGCAGTCAATGAACAAGTAAACTCTCCTTTCCCATTGGACACATCAAGCCTGTAACTCATGAACCACTAATGACAAGAGACTCTGAAAACACAAGTGTATTACTTAAATAATATAAGAAGAATATACTATTTGCTCACTATAGTTTGCCCCTGTTGGCCTGACATGTTTCATTTAAAAAAAAAAAAAAGGCAGAATTATCTCAATATTGTTCTACTGTTAACTGTGATAGAAAATTTGCTCATTTTCTCTCATTAACTTACTAAAGTAATGAGTAATCTAGAGTTAGAATACAAGTTAGGAACAAAACCCCATGTTTCTCCTTTTGTTTAGTAGTTTCATTCTTTTTAGAAGTAAACTAATTTTACTTACACACCTGAAAGCATTTGTGACCAAACACGGTGAACCTATGACACACGCTACATCAGCCTGTTCGTTATCATTGAAAGCTCTAAAAGTTTTGCCATAACTAGTCTAGAATTTGATTCCTTCAATTTTCAACCTTCGGCACCTTTGAGTAAAAGGCAGAAGTTCCAAATGTTCATAAAGTCCTTTCACAATTTCAACCCTCCATGCAAATCATGGTTTATTGTACTCTTAACACAGTAATGGAAACAACACAGAAGGGAAAGAATTCTCACAACTTTTTCAGTATCTTTACTCAGCATAATGAACATCACAGCACTTTTAACTCTTTACCACCTCTAGTAACTACATTATGCTAAGAAAATATAACTTCTCGCCAATATGGAAATGAAGAACAATTGATACAACAAAAAAGAAACGAGGGATGTTGTCATTTTTTAAAATTGCTAAACAAGATCAAGCTAACTTAGGAATTCCTATTTTTTAATTTCTCTTAATGTATACTGTATCTCCATTTCTTTTTTTCCCCATTCTTCTGTGTTTACGCCTTCCAGCCACCATTAATAGTAATGAGATACTTTGATTCATCATTCCTAGTCTAGAATCTATTGTATTAGCATTTTTAAGCTTGAATTTTTCTGCCAGCCCTAACGGATAGTAGTTGTACCAGCAAAGTTAATAAAAATGATATAAGGGCCAAAAACTAGCAGAATGAAGTAACAGTTACAATAAATTCATATTTTATTCATCACAAGAGCAGTTAAATACATTTTTAAAACTAGGAACACATACAGATTTGAAAGATATTGCTGAATCGGTTGCTAGACAATGCTTGGTATTCATATAAATTGAAAGCCAAAAACCTGCATGGCCAACTTAGATGTCCTCTGCCAAAAACCTAAGAATCAACCAGGTCTCAAACTCAAGTATGTAGTACAATCACCTGTAAAATTTTTAAACTTCCTATACTAAAGCCTTAAACATTAAGAAAAACTGGCCTGTAATTCAGCATTTGTCCAACAGATGTCCTCAATCTTTCATCAATCAAAAGAAAGGTGCTATGAACAAAGCAACACAAAATCTAAGTAGTCAGACAATAATGTAATTTCAGGACAAACAGCAAATAAAAGGCTCCCTTAAAATTCTGTACCCTACCCCTCATTGTGGCAAGGTATATTTACTTGCTATACAAAGAATCATGTTCATGAAATTGTAATGAGTGATATCACAACTATTACCTGATATACATACTATTTATGTTATAATATTTAATGAAATCTAAGACGCCACTGTTAAAACACACCATTGTGTTGTGTGCTGGAATAACATGGGAAGAAATACCTCCAAATAAATTCCAACACAAAGCTTTATCATTAGTGTTTTCCAAATGATGACATTATTACAATATTTAAACCTGTTTCTTGTTATATATTTCTGTGCCTATACCACACATTTTAATGTCAATGGATTTTTTCCTTCTCTTCCTTCTCCCACTCCTTCATTCTTCCCCTAGATGCCGTCTCACTATGTTGTACAGCTGGAGCTGAATTCACAATTCTCCTGCTTTAGTCTCTTGACTAGCTGAAATTACATGGATGTACCATACACCCACTCCAAAGGATTTTAAATATATGTATCGTGATTTGCTTAGGTAATTCTTGTACTGGTCTTGCATATAAAATGCAAAATCATACCACAGACATGGGTCAGCAGCACACAGTGCCTGCCTGGCAAGTGCAAGGTCATGAGTTCTATTCCTGGAACCAAAAAACACAAAATTATTTAAGCACGTTTTAAGAGTATTTTCATTAAATTTATAAAGTGGAGAAAACTGATATTATTTACTTATATCACTGTTTCTAATATACAATAATAAAAAAATTGCCCATTTTTCTATTAATATATTTATTATATTCCCTTAGCTAACAGTACCGCCTAGCACTTCCAAAATAATGTAAATACTAATATGCACAATCATCTTTGACCTCTTCCTAACTTCAGTGGATACATCTACTGTGTCACTAACAAACATAATGCTATTAGTATGAAATATTCATTTGAAATATGTATTTACTGCACTGTTATTTGGTTAAACCAAACTATAAAATACATTCAAATCTTATTTCACTAAGAGTTTCTTTGGTCTGACTATCAAAATGTGTAACATTTTAACAAATGTCATTGAGAGAGCCATCAAATACTATGAAGTTCATTTTTCCTTTGACCTATGACAAATCATAATTATATATAATATATTGAACAATCCTGGCATTCCTAAAATGAACAGCTTCTGGTAATACAGTATTATCATAATGGTAATCCTATCTTCTAATACTTTGTAATTTCCACATCTAAACTCTAAGTAAAATTTGTTTGGAGGGAAGTTTCATTTTGCTTTTTGAGATGGGGTGCCTTCTCTGTTGCCTACATTGGCCTCTAACCCCTAGCCTCAAGTAATCCTCCATCACAGTCTCCAAAGTAGATGGGACCACAGTTACATGCCACCTCACCTTGCATCTAGGACATTTGTGTTTTAGCTTTCATCAGTATTTGTTACTTAATGATTATATTTATTGGGAAAAAAATACAGGCAGACAATCTTTCTTTCTGTAAGCTCCAGATTTAAATATCTTTAAATACATTTCAAATTATCCAAGTAGGTGTTTTGTTTTGTTTTGTTTTGTTTTGTTTGGTACTGGGGACCAAAATCACGACCTCAAGCTTGCCAGGCAGGCGCTTAGGCCGCTGAGCTAAATCCCCAGCACAAGTAGGATTTATGAACAAATATTGTACATTTGTTAGGCACTCGCAATGTATGGTTATGTGCCCCTGAAGTTTTCCAATGTGATGATACTAGAAAATGAGGGCTTGCTCCTTCATGTGAGCTAGATGAAGCCATGCAGGTCACTGGGAGTAGAAAGAAGCCAACAACTTCCTGTAAGCCAGCCAGCACACAGGCTGGGAGACAAGAAGAGCTTAGGGCCACCCCTATCCCCCTAGTAAGCAACTGGCTAATCCGGAGAAACACAGGCTGAGATGATAGTAACTGAAGTTTAAAAAAAAAAAGCAGCTTAATGCTTGCAGTGTTTAGTGTTTGACTGACTTTACAGGCCTAAAGTCAGGAGACTAAGCATCTATTTAGAAGATAACAATATGCAATATAGCAATAAAGGATTTCCTTCTGAAAGGGGTACCACTGTCATTTCCCATTATCTTGTTTTAAAGTCCTGTATTGTTTTCATTGTTTTGTTTTGTTTGCTTTGGTTTTATTCCATTTTGTTTTGTTTGATTTTATTATGCCTGATGGCATGGGTGGCTATTTCAAGGATAACAAGATTGATTTCCTAGTATCTTGTTTTGAAGTCCTGCCTGTATTGCTTTCACTGTTTCATTTTGATTTGCTTTATTTTGTCTGGTTTTATTCTTTTAAGTGTTTTTTTAAAGTGTGATCACTCAGAAAAGTTATTACAGCTATTAATTTAGTCCAGTGTGGGATAAATTCTTCCTTTATAGCCTTAAAAGTGAAAAGGTAGCAATCATACAACAGAGGCCAGCTCAAAACTACGTTTGTTCTATAATAGTGAGGCTCTACATCAGCCTTTCTAGCTGTGCCTACTTGGCAGCAAGCGATTTTTATCACGCATCTTTTATAACAAGGCAACAGTTCCATGGAAACCACAGGGTAACCATCCATTACTCCATACATGAAATGGACTTTAAATATGTAAACTAAAGTAATAACTTTCTTTTATTAACATTTTAGAATTAAGTAGTTAGTTATTCTGATTCTGGTTTTGTTATGTCATCTCTGTGGATTAATCTAGAGGTGATTAACAAACCAAGAAAAATCTGTGCCATTCTAGCAATAAATGGACTTCTAGAAATCAGTGTATAAGAGGAAGAGGAAGCTTGCGATCCACAAAGTTATCAAGCTAGCATATATACCTGATGATGTCATCACAGACAAGAGGACAAGTCAGAAGGGAAATCAATGAACAAACAAAAAAATTTTCATCCAGTAGCACAGTAAAGCATGTAATTTATCTAGGCCACAATGTTGATTAATAATGGGAAAAGGACAGGAAATGCTAAAAACTGAAAAAGTGGTCACTCACCTCTCTCAACATATTGTTCTCTTTTTCCTTCTGCTCCAAAAGGCTTTCTAGGTGGTGGACATGCATCTCTGCCTCTGCCAGTCGTCTTGTTCTCTCATGGTCTTCCTCAGTAGCTTTAGCAGAAAGTCCTTTGCTCTGCAACATTTCCAGAAGCTTCTTAATGGACTCATCCCGCGCATTTAGAGTTTGTTTCTGAGTTTCGATACGTAGCTCCATTTCCTCCAGAGTCTTCCGCAGAAGAAACAGCTCTTTGGCCTGCCGCTCATGCTCAGCGTGCAGCCTCTGGAAGTTCTCCTCTGTCAACTCTGTGACACAAGGTTCACCAGTCCGACTGCTACTGTCTTGCTGAAACAACTGATTCAGGTCCCTTTGGATCCGCAATTCATCCTGAAGAGCCTGGATTGTCATCTGCATGTGCTAGAAGCAAAATGAAAAGAAAAATCCCAAATCAGCTTTCCTCTTCAAAGACCAACCAGCTGTACCCTCCTCAGGAGGAGCTGAAAACAGTTAAAAGAGCTCTCAGAAATCTATAGCCAGCATACCAGGTTTCACATCATTCTACTTTACAGTTTCTTAAAATATGGTTGAGATAATCTACAAAAATGTTATTAACTTGTCCTTTATTTCCAAAAAGCATGACCTTTTTGGGAAGTGGGAATAAGTTCCTCACTTTGTTATAGCAATGATAAAATAAAGACACTGTTCAACATTAACAGAAGGTATGATGTAGGAACTAAAGATCTAGAGAGACAGAAGTCAGGTGAACACATCATTCAAGTATTTCAACAAAAATTATAAAGAACATAAAAAAACAAAATGGCTTTTGTAAACTTTAAATAACAGATACTAATGTTCAAGATATGGCTTGTATAGTATGGATTGTGCCAAGCACTTTATTTTATAAATGTTAATTCACTTAATCTTCATGATGACATACTTATTTTCTCAATATTATGATAGTCACAATTTGAATTCTATCCTCCTTACAAATTTTAAGTGTATAACACAATATTACTGACAGTTTTGTATGGCAGATCTCTATAGTTTATTTAGCTTGCTTAATGGAAAAGTTAAGCATAATTAAGTAGTAACTCTCCATTCCTCCCCTCCTGGGAAGCACCATTATATTCTTTGATTCTTAAAGTTGACTACTTTAGATAACCTACATATGAACCGTTAACTTCAGTTTTACTGACAAGGACACTAGGCTTCAGGAGATTTAAATAAATCGTTCAAGACCATACAGTGATACAAATGGCATTCAAATCAAGCAGTCCTCAGGATCTACTGAAACTACTATCATCCAAAGGTAGTAAAATAATGTGATGCTTACAAAATTCTGAACTTTAAATACAGGTGAGTAAATAAATGAAGATGGTGATGCAAATCAACTGAAATATTTAGAGAATATATCTTGCACTTGTATCCTTCATAAAGGCACATGGTCCTTTAGTCCGAATGATTCCAGCACATTATACAAAGAATTACAAAAGGTTGTTATAACAAGAATCTTATTTTTAGGAATACAGACACAACAATAAAAGGTTATTTCTTACATTCAACCACAGCAGTATACCAACTATTACTATGGCAGTGCACCACAGTGGAAAGAAAACTAAATCAGAAGACAAGTTCTAGCACTCACACTGACTGGCTATGAAATCTGGACATTAAACAAAATTTCTAGATTTCAGATTCCCCTTATTATAAATATTATTATAATAACTGCACTACCTTTTCACAGAGTTGATAAGGTCATAGAAATCTTTGTGGCCTATGCTTAAAACTACACTTTGTTTAAAATTTTTGGCAGACTACTAACTGCAAATTTTTCAAAATTTTTGGCAGACTGAGTAGTAAATACCTCAAAGGAATTATCTGGCAGGTGTACAAAAACATAAACACAAAGATACTGGCTTATAATAATGACAAAGCTGGAATCTAAAGGATATTAATTAATAAGGATAGGCTGCGTAAGAAATACCACACAATTTAACAGTATATATCAATATAAATTTATTCTTATTTTTTTAAACCATGGTCACAATACACTAATAAATACAAAAAAGATTATATAATAGTAAATACTGAATGATCACAATTCTCATATTAAAAAGTGTATACGTGCAAAAAAAAAGTCTAAAAGAATGGAAATAAAAGGATGGCTGTCTCTAGGCAAATGTAGGTTTTGATTTTCACTACTCTTTTTGTGGAAGGTCTAAGCAGATAATACTTGAAAAGCAGATAATACTTGAAAAAAGACCTGCTTTTATCTAAAACTAAACTTTAAAGAAGCCTACTTGGGTACAGAACATTATTTAATTTGCTATTATTTTTGTAGAAAAGGGAGTATGCTGGTTAGTTTTTTAAAGAAACATCTCCAGTAAACTACTTCCTCCAACTAGGCTCCACCTCCTAACAGCCCATTCATTACATAATAGCTACTGAACTCATCAAAGATTTATCCAATAATGAGGATAGTACCCTCAAGAGTCAATCATCTATCTCTCTAGGACACAACTCTCAACACTGCTGTATTGGGGATCAAGCTCATAATACATGCGTTTTTGGGAGGGCATTTTATATTTAAACCACAACAGAAAGAAATTTAAAGCTATAATTTGTTATTTTTAAAAATATCAAAAAAATTGCCAGAAAGTTATTTTAAAATGGTTAATGGTAATTTTCTTTTACAAAAATAGGATTATTGAAGGACAAGTTTTAAGAAAATATTAATTTCATTCCTCTTAAACCTTTTAAAAATTTCTGAGATGTAATTCTCATACTAGAGTTTACCTGTGTAATGTATACAGTTCAATGGCTTTCAGCATATTAAAAGTTATACACCAATCACCACTATCTAATTCCAGAACACTTCATCATCCCTAAAAGAAACCTCTTACTATTAACATTCACTTCCCATCCACTCCTCTCAATTCTCCTCTTGAATTTTAAAACATGGAGGTATTTTACCTATTTGAAAAATAATTTTTTCAAAAACCTTTGGTGGTTTCTAGACTTCAAAAGAAGAGAAATTCTGACATAGAATGTGGATGAATTTTAAAGATGTTACACTAAGTAAAATAATCCGGAAACTATAATATTCTGCTTACATGAGGTATTCTAGAGTGGTCAAGTTTATAAAGTAGAAAGAACAACAGGTGTCTTTAGAGCTAAGAAGAGGAAAAAAATGGGGAATTATTATGAAATAAGTATAAACTTTAGACATAGGATAGTGATGATGATTTCACAACACTCTGACTGCCACTAAATTATATACCTGAAGTAGTTAAGATGCATATATTTGGGTTGTATGTATTTTGCCTCAATAAAAGAAATTTAGAAGATAGAAGATATCTGAAATGAATTCCACTTACAAGTGTTAAACAATTTATTTTTAAATACTATCATTTTTTACTAATATGACAGGCACATTCGTAACTGTGTATCTTTGCACATGTATCCAAATTTTTCTTGGGGATAAACCCACAAAAATAGAATTCTTGGATCAAAAGATAGACACATTTATAATTTTGATATATATTACAATTACCTCAAAGAGGGCCTATAAAAATTTAAACTTCCACTAAACAGTGTCTAGGAATGGTTGCTTCCCCACACTCCTAACAGTTGTAGTTATTTACATTTTATTTTTAAATTTCTTTTATTATAAATGATATTAAAGAGTCAGGAATATAGCTGAGTGCACAGCGCCTGCCTGACAAGCACAAAGTCTTGTTCAATTGTTCAAGTCAATTGAACAAAAGTCAAAAGTCTTGTTCAAGTCAGTTCAATTCCTGTTTCAAAAAAAAAGTGTTAAATATTTATTTACGTATCTATTAGCACTGGATTTTTCTTTGTTGTTGTTGTTTTCCATCTGTTCTTGTTCTTTAGCCATTTTGTCACTGAAACAATTTTTTCTAAATGTACTTGCATGGCTCCTTATAGTAAAGAAATAATGTTTCACTTAACTGTGTTACAAGTATTTTCTAAGTCTGTCATTTTTCTTTTCACATTGTTTATGATGACCTAAAAGGAATGTTTGGTTTAGAAGTTTTGGGGGGTGGGGCAGGTATGGTAGAATGTCAACTGATGGGCTTGGGATCTGCCCATCTAGGGTTCACTGATTTTGGCTATCCTGGAACTTAAACGAAGGGCCCTGAGCAAGCCATCAACACCTCCACCTCTCAGTTTTATTTTTGTTTTTACTGCAAAGACAGCAAGCTTTTTAAAAATGTTTTGTGGTTTTGGTAGTATTCTTTTCTAAAATTTGTATTAGGATATGTGTGCAATATATAATGACTACTTTCAGATTGGTAGTTTGATACATACATAGATAACATCTTTATCACTTTTATTGCACCTATTCCCTCACAACTTTCCCCATTCATCTTAGCCCAGATAACCTTCACATCTTTATAGAGTACACCTTCCTATTTCTTAGCATAGCTCTTTTATTTGATTTTGTAGATTATTTATGAGTATCCAGTATTAGAAAAATCATGTGATATTTAATCTTCTGTGACTGCCTTCACTTAGTATTAGGATCTAAAGTTCCATCTATTATAAAATTACATTTATCCTTTTTTGCGGCTGAGTAGTACTCCATTGTGTATACATATATCTTCTTTGTCAGTCATCTATTTACTGATGAACATATAGGCCACATCCTTTTTTTTTTTTTTTTGTTATCGGGGATCGAACTCATGACCTCGCGCTTGCCAGGCAGGCGCTTAAGCCACTGAGCTCTAGCCCCACATCCATGTTATAGCTATCATGAATTAATTATACTGATATATAAATTGAGTATACATGTATCACTTCAGTATGATGACTTTAGCTCTTTCTGGAAGATACCCAGGAAAGATAAAGAGGGACAAATAGAATTAGTATTTTTAGTTTTATGAGGAATCTCCATACTGATTTTCAAAGTGGTTGTACTGATTTACATTCTCAACAACATGGAAAGAGTTCCTTTTCCCCCCAAAGCTTCCAAGTGTTTGTTTCCAAAGTCCTTAATAATGTGTATTCTTACAGGAGTATGATAGAATCTCAGTGTTATTTTCCTTTGAACAGTAAAAGATGCTGAAAATTTTTCCTCAATTTACTGGCCATTTGAGTTGCTCATTTTTTAGCTGGGTCTATCACTATTATTGGAGGTCTAATTTTTTAAAAATGTTTATGTATTTTCTAGTGCTCTGAAAAATCGCTGACAAAACATTTTTTCCATTCTTTAAGTTGCCCCATTACTTTGTTGGTTGTTTCTTTTGCTGTGCAGAACCTTTATAATTTTATATAATTCCATTTCTTGTGCAATTGGGATTCAGTTCAGGAAGTCTTTGCCTGTGTCTGTGTTTTCAAGATTCTTATCAATTCTTTCAGCATGTTTAGTTTCCATTTTCATACATAGACCTTTTTCCCATTTTGACTTGATTTTAGTACACGATGAGAGACACAGATCAAAATTCATTCATCAGCATGTAGATAACCAGATTTCCCAGCACCATTTGTTAAAAAAAGGTATTTTTTCTTCAGTATGTATTATTTGTTGGTTTAAAATTGGATGGGTAGCTAGGGATTTAGCTCGGCGGCATAAGCACCTGCCTTGCAAGCATGTGGTCATGAGTTTGATCCCCGGTACTGATAAAATTGGATGGGTAGACGCTCTTGTGGTTGTTTCTGCATCCTGAACTTTATTCCAGTGGACAATGTGTTCATTCTACTCGTTCCATGTTTTTTTTTTTTTTTTTTTACTGCTGTACTATAACCTGAATTACGGAGTTGTGATGCCTTTTCCCTTGCTGTTGTAGCCCAAGATTGTTTCAGCTTTTCTGGGTACCTTCTAGTTCCATACACATTTTACAATTATGTTTTCTAGTTCCAGGAAAATAGGTCATGGTATTTTTTTATGGAAATCACATTAAATCTAAATACGTACTATAAAGTTGGCCATAGGTTTGTCATAAAAGGCTTTTATTATTTTAAGCTAAGGTCTTTCTAACTGCTTTTTCTCAAGGTTTTTATCATAAGTAGTCTACATCTAATTAGATGACTTTTTATTCTTACCTCTATTTATGCTTCAGTACTATGTTTATTTATTCACATACCCATCCTTTGGGTAAAATCAACTTAGTCAGAATTTATGACTTTTTAATGATTTACTATATTCCATTTACGAGCATCTTGTTGAGAATTTTTGTATATACATTCTTTAGGTAAACTAGGTTTGTAGTTTACTTTTGTTGTTGTTGTTAAATATATTTCCAGTTTGGATATCAAGGTAATACTAGACTAGCTTCAAAGTGTGAGTTTGACAATGTTCTTTCCCTTTCAACTACATTGAAGAGTTTGAAGAATGCTGCCATTTATTATTCCCTGAAGTTCTTGTAAACTTCAACAGTGAATCAATCAGATCTTCAGCTTTTCTTAGTAGTTTTTTTATTATTGCCTCAATTTCCCTGCCTTATTACTGAATTGTTTAGGGCTTTTAGTATGTCCTTGGTTCAGTTTGGTACAAGTATCTGAGAATCTATTCTTTCTTTTAAACTCTCCAATTAACTGGAAAACAATTTTTTAAAGAAGTTAATTATAATCAACTGAATTTCAGTGGTGTCTAGTGTGATTTCACCTTTTTCATCTCTAATTGCACTGATATGGGTCTTTTCTTTCCTTGTTTTGGTAAATTTAGCTAAGAATTTATCTAATTTTTGTCCTTTCAAAGTACCAACTTTTTGATTCAATGATTCTTTGTACTGGTTTTTCTAGTATTTCATTAATTCCCACTCTATTAATTTTATTCCATGTGCCAACTTTGGATTTGAATTTCTCTTGTTTGCTAGAGCACTGAGGTGCATCATTAGGTTATTTGGATTTGTTCTACTTTTATACTATGGGCATTAACTGCTATACGTGTCTTTCTTAGGACTGCTTTCATTGTGCCTCATAAATTCTGGTATGCTGTATTTTTACTATCAGAATTTTTCAATTCCTTCATTAATGTCTGCTGTGCCCCACTGATTATATAAAAGTGAATCATTTAATCTCCATGTGTTTTCATAATTTCTGTGATTTCTTTTGCCACTTATTTCTAGATTCATTGTCCTATGATCTGATAATATGCATATTTCAATTCTTCTGTACCTATTTAAGCATGCTTTATGGATTAAAATGTGGTCTCTTTGGAGAAAGTGCTGCTGAAAAACTGCATATCCTGTTGTTAGGGAGAATACTTTGTAGCTACCTATTAAGTTTATTTATTCAAAAGCAGAATAATTTCTAGCTACCTACTGTTTCATCTCTGGTATTTCTTTGCTGACATTTTGTATAGTTGACCTGTCCACTTGTGAGAGTCAGGGATTGAACTCCTACACTCTGATTATGCTGTTTATCTGACCTTTTTGTCTAGTAATTTTTGTTTTATGGAATTGGATTTGTCAGCATTTGGTGGATATACATTTAAAATTGTCATCTTTTCTTGCTGAATTCCCTTTACCAGTAATTAGTGACCTTCTTTGTCTCTTTTGATGAGCTTTGTCTTATAGGTAGCTCTTGTCACTAATAGTAAGATTTCTTTAGTTAATATATGTTTCCAAATGATGTGGTACTGGCTTTGGTTATTTTGGGGTATTTATATATCTATTCAACCTACTCACCATAATAGGATCAGACTTGGTCCCTGGATTCCAAAAAGTGAACCACTATCACTTATGTCAGCATCTACATATTCAACCACCTCATGCACTGAAACTTTTAACAGTTTCACTCTTTTTATAATGATCCCTATCAACTGTGACATATTACTACTAACAGGATGAAATACAGAGGATGAGAGATGTAAAAAGAGGAAAAGGAAAGAAATAGATCAGAAAGAAGAATAAATAGTAAATGAAAGAAAAAAGATCAAACATTATTGGTATTCTTTTTAGAACTGGAATGAAGAGCTGGTGGTGAGGTGGCTTGAAAGAATTAATTGTGGAAGGAGGAAAAAAGATGCAGAGAGAGGGAATTGCAATTGGAGATTGAAGGAAGCTGTGAGGTCAGAACCTTTTTAAATACTCTATACACAATTTTGGTGAGGGTTACCCTAACTTGGACATGAAAGGTACTGTTTAGATTAAAACACCAGTTGACTCTCAGTCTCCTTTCCATATATACAGTTCAGGAAAGTTCTCTTTTCTTGCCAGTTAATGAAAGGATTGGAGGTTCAGGTGGATTCTGAGCCTGCCTCCCCTGTCTGCCCTGCTCTGCTTATTTCAGTTTCTCATCTCATCAGTTTCTCATGAGTGTGGCTAAGCCTGAAGTTTTTGGCTTTGTCTTATGATCTGACACTCAACTGAGTGGGTGGGATGAGAGATACAGAATGGCTAAGCCAGTTAGCAGTCACTCACTGATTTCTGAAAGGCCTTTGTTGACCTCTATTTCCTTCCCTCTTCAATAAATACTGTAAAGCCCTCAACTCTCTGCTCACTTTCTATAACGCTCCAGTTGAGCAGTGGGCCACGTCACACCCTCTGAAGAAGCCTCATCTCTTTGGCTCCTCCCCAGTCTCGCTCTCTGAACTCTACCACGCATTACTTGACAGCCTTCAACTTCTGTGGAACCTAGGGCTTGTTGGCACATAGCACTCTTTGTCTAGAAGAGGGTTCTGTTGTAGCATGGATGGGTGCATAATCTACAGAGTATCACACCGACACAGAATTCCCCATTTGCAAGAGAACGTCACAGGAAGTGCTTGGTCTGAGACTGCTCAAAACACTTTTCTCCCCAGGGTCTCACAGACTGCAGTTTATAATGGCCTGAGTCATGATTCTCACAATAGCTTTACTTTACAAGATTTCCTGCCAACTCACTGCCTGCAAGGAAGATAAAAGAAGTTGTGGGCTTGAAGCAAAACTATTCTTTCTCCAGCATATTTGTACAGAAGATAAAATGAGCATACACATTTTCCAGCATTCATTGAATTTTGCACAAAGATCTTAGCTGTTAAGACAGTAAGTAAATTTCTGTTCGGGAATTCAGGATGAACTGGGGTTTTTGGTTTGTTTGTTTGTTTGGTGCCAGAGATAGAACACAGGGCCTTACATATGCTAGGCAAGCATTCTACCACTAATCCATACAGACAATGTTCTGCCATTACTCCAACAACGGCAAAATAAACTTGTACATCAAATTGAGTTCCAATACTCATCATTCAACCTTTTGAGCTAACACTGAACATAAGCTGGAAGAGTTGGGGAAGGAGTTGACTAAAATCCCCCCAACAACTGCCATTATTATATCAGGGTATACTTCAATGAAAAGCCAAGATATTGGGAACAAGAGTGGTGACAATTCCTAAATACATGATGGGGACTATGACTTTTATTAGAAACATTCATATATAAGGGCAACAATAGATCAAAACAATCCCTCACATATTTTTTATGAGTATCAGAAGCTCTTCTTTTCTCAAAAAAGAACACTGATCCAGTTTATCCTGGTGCCTAAAATAATAGAACCACGTAGTCCAGAGATATTTTTCATCAGAAAAAAAGAGCATTATGAACACATGAAAACACTTAATATAAACAATATCACAAAAAACTCAATGTATTACTAATTAACAAAACCGAACTCAAAGAAATACTAACACTGTACACTATTATAAATGTTAAACTAAGAATGGTTCATGAAGCATGCAGATATGTGTAATAAAATTATTAATGTCAAAAGTACAGGGCTTATAATAATTATTAGTTAAGTCACTTCAGTCAAGTTTTCAGATTCTATGGACTATTTCAGGTCCCCTCTATCATGCCTCAGTACTGGGCACATCCCTAAAATATGCAAAAATTCACTTACCCACTAATCTGCAATCATTGTCTGTCTGTTTGTTTGTTTTTTGAGACACAATCTTGTAATGTTCCTACACACCAATAACAAAACTCACCAAGAGAGAAATTAGGGAAATAATACCTTTCAAATGGCATCAAGAAAACTGAAATACTTAGAAATTAACCTAACCAAGAAAGTGAAAGACCTCTACAATGAAAACAACAGTACTCTTTAAAAAAGGTCACAGAGGATACCAGAAAAATAGGAAAATAGTCCCTCATCTTGCATAAGCAGAACCAATACAGTCAAAATGGCCATACTTACAAAACTGTTGTACAGATTTAATTCAATCCCAATCAAAATACCAATAACATTATTCACGAAAGTACAGAAAGCAATCCTATGAAACCATAACAGACCCAGGGTAGCAAAAGCAATTCTGGGCAAAAAGGGCAAGGTAGAGGGCATCAGAATTCCAGACTCCAAGTTATACTATAAAGCTACAGTTATAAAGACAGGATGGCATTTTTGGGAAAAAAAGAAAAGACTTATGGATCAGTGGAACAAAATAGAGGATGCCAAAAAAAATTATTATATGAATACACTGCTCCCATATCTTTGACAAAGGGACCAATTATCTTGGAGTTTCAGATAGCCTCTTCAACAAATGCCAAGGATTGAACCTAGACCTCAGTCTATCATCATGTAACAAAGTGAAATAAAAATGGATAAAAGACCTACATATTAAAATAGAAACAATTTCCTGAAATATAAAATAGGTAAAACTCTCAAAGATACAGGCACAGAAAAAGAACTTTCTAAACAGAATCCCAATTACACAAGAAACAGTATCAAGATTCAAAGAGTGATAATTTAAAAGCCTTCTTAACACCAAGGAAGCAACCAATAAAGAAATCCCCTATAAATGGTGTAAAAAAAATTGCCAGCTTCTCCTCAGATGAAAAACTATTGTCTGGAATATATAACAATCTCAAAAAATTAGCACTCCCCCCAATAAAAGACCCAAACAGTGGGAAATTGAAAGAAATACACTTCTAAAAAAGAGAAATACAAATGGCCACAAAATGTATAAAAAAAAATATTCAGCATCTCTGGCCATTACAGAGAAGCAAGGGAAAACAACACTGAGATTATTTATTATTCCAGAAAGAATGGCTGTCATCACTGACTTACAAAATAACAAATGCTATATGATAGATAGTGAGTGAATATCTCCGATTGTCTAGCTTTGAAATTTATGTCTCTTACATTGCTTTCTTGTGATCCGCTTTGTTCTGTTTTGTTGTGTTTAATTTTACCCTTTTGATATAATTGCATGTATGTTTACCTGTGTAAAATGGATGACCATATTACTGTTTTTGTTAGATCGTGGAGTAGAATTGTTAACAGTCTCACTGTTGGAATGTCTACTTTGCATGTTTTAATTTTGTAATTTGAACAACGATTTCCAAGATGTCAGTATGTAAATTATCAAGTAATGGTTTCTTAGTGGTTTTTTTTTTTTGTTCTTTTTCCTTGGAATTCTGTATTGTTACTACCCTTTATCTTGTTTTGTTTTGTTTGCGTTTTTTTTTTCCTCTTTAAATAAAATTTAAGAAAAAATAACAAATGCTGGCAACGTTATGGAAATAAAATACTTCTGCACTATTTATGGGAATGTAAATTAGGATAACCACTATGGAAATCAGTACGCGGATTCCTCAAAAAACTAAAAATAGAAATTCCATTTGATTCAGTTATTCCCCTTCCAGGTATCTTTCTGAAAGAATTAAAGACATATATCACAGTGATATACTTAACAGTTTCATGTTTATAGCGGCTTAACTCATATACCACTTAAATCTGTAAGCAGACTTCAACAGAGGAATGAAAAAAGAAAATGTGGTATTTATACCCTGTGGAACATTGTACGAAAAAGAAGGATAAATCTGAGTCATTTGTAGCAAAGTGGATGCACCTTGATTAATGTTAAGCAAAATATATCAGACACACAAAGTTAAATATCATATTATGAGAAATCCAAAGTATAAATAATTTAAAGAGTGAAATAAAAGAGGTAATAAAAGACAGAAAGATACATCTTTTGCAAATGCGAAGAGATCTAGAGATGGATGAAAGGGGGGAGGAGAATAAAAAGAATTAAGATAAGTACATGTACCTGCTTCCCACAATGAATGTAATCGTTATGCACTACAAACATGTATGTACTAAAATAAAAAGTATACTAAAGTTCTTGTCAAAAAATGAAGTCTACAAATTATTAAAACACCAGGTTCTATACACACATACTCACCAGCATTTCATCATATTACAAATTTTAAATTAACAACATTCAAAGAAAAGAATGACAGATATAAAACACTGATGTTGGTGGTCTGGGGAGCTTCGGCCACCCCAGGGCGGGGAAACCAGAAGCAAGAGCGTCTCCTGAGATCCGCGCCATGCTGAAACTTAGGGGGCCGAGCCAACCAGTAAGCAGCCTGCTGCCCTGGGAAGTGACTGTGGTCTGGAAAGCCGCGGCCACCCCAGGGCGGGGAAGCCAGAAGCAAGAACATCTCCTGAGATCCGCGCCATGCTGGAACTTAGGGTGCCGAGCCAACCAGTAAGCAGCCTGCCGCCCTGGAAAGTGACTGTGGTCTGGGGAACTGCAGCCACCCCAGGGCGGGAAACCAGAAGCAAGAGCGTCTCCTTAACTATCACACATGTTCCAATTCCAATAGGACACAATGTGGTAGATAGAACCAATGGTAGAAAAAGCATGGTAGGACTTCTGAATATGTGCGATAGTTCAAACAATTTTTTTTATCAAAAATGAGATATTATAGTACCCACTGATCATTTTCTGTTATTCGGTTCAGAAAGCCCTGTAATTCTTTCACTCCATGTATGGCTTAATACTATTGTGTTATGTTTGATATTATTGTATTTGAAACTATGCTCAACTATAGCAGAGTAAGAGATATGGTGTTAGATACTGTTGATGTCCAGTTGACTTAATGTAAAGTACTGTGCTGCCTATGTTGTCCTGTTCTGATCTGCTCTGTACTGCCGCCTTTTGTTTTATTCTCTTTCAAATTAAAAAAAAAAAAAACACTGATGTTACATGCAATATATTCAAATTAAGTTTACAATCTATAAGCTCACTATTGGCTGGACTAATGAGCCTAATTTTTCATATATTTCTATGAAAAATAAACTGTCCTAATTTCTACCATTTTATGATAGGAAACTAGATAAGCAACTTAATGAGTCTGATCCTCAGTGACAGAGAAAGCAGATCTCAGGTAATTAATGTTTCTTATCTCCAGTAATCTTTTTTTTTGGGGGGAGGGGTACCGGGGATTGAACTCATAACCTCGTGCTTATAAGGCAGGCGTTTATACCACTGAGCTAAATCCCCAGCCCTCCAGTGATCTTTTATTTAGTAAAATAGATTTGCTTTCTGTATGGAAAAGCATACCATATTCTCTCAAATATTAAACCAAACAAAATTTTCAGACTGTTTTAACCTAGAGACCCATGAAAATGCAAGAATCAATCCAAAGTTCAAATGAATGAATTAAATTGTTTAACATTCTCTTTATTTTGAGCTTACTGAGTAAAATTATTCTCTTTAAAAAATGTCAGAGTCAAAAAATGATGCTATACTCTGCTACTGAATCCAGAAAAAATAAGAATACATATCTTTTTGCTCTAATAACTTTGTATATAAACCTAAGTAGCAATATATCCCTAGAAAAAAAACAAAATCTGGACAATAGGTTTGGAAATATCCACCTTGGTGATAGCAGAACCAGAATGCAAGTTAAAAAATAAAGACATCAAAATAGGGAAGTATTACCATCATAAATACATCCTATATATACTATATGGTCAAGTAATAATAAAGTACCTGAAGTACAAGCTATAGAAACAACCAATACTTTTTTTA
Organism: Dolichotis patagonum; assembly: GCA_004027295.1. Lineage (NCBI taxonomy): Eukaryota > Metazoa > Chordata > Mammalia > Rodentia > Caviidae > Dolichotis > Dolichotis patagonum. Next base: position 2,575 of record PVJX010009672.1, on the reverse strand, counting down.
TTTTGATGAGAATAAAACCAAAAGAAATAAAACAGAATAGAGTCAATCAAAACAAAATAATGAACATAATATAAGACTTCAAAACAAAATAAAAGGAAATCAATAATGGCTACCATAATGCTTCTTGTTATCTTCAAAGTAACTGCCCATACCATCAGGCATAATAAAATCAAACAAAACAGAACAGAATAAAACCAATCACAATGAAACAATGAAAGCAGTTACAGGACTTCAAAACAAGACAATAGGAATACAACAGTGGCTACCATTCTTGTTGCCACAGTAGCTGCTTATACCTTCAGACATAATAAAATCAAACAAAACAAAATAGAATAAAATCAATCAAAAGAAAACACATAAAGCAATACAGGGCTTTGAAACAAGATAATACAAAATCATTAATGGCTACCATAATACATTTTCTTATTTTTTAAATAGCTGTCCATGCCATCAAATATAGTAAAATCAAACAAAACAGAATAAAAACAAACTAAACGAACAATAAAAACAACACAGGGTTTCGAACAGGATAACAGATTAATGGCCACTGCCTTCCCTTTTTAAACATTTCCTCCCCTTTCACTTTCACAATATCCATTGAAAACACCCAATACCTTTAACAAGCCCCTGTACCAGCTATTATTTACCGCCTAACTTTTACTGATGCAATCTCTTCTGGTCCTCTCTATCACTCCTAACTAAACCCTGCTTATCATTTCATTTTTACCTCAGGTAGTACCTTATTTAGAAAGGAGTTGAGGCTCTTCAATTTCCTCATGAATATTCTCAACATAATTCTACTACTGCATGTACATCATATTTATATCATTTTTATCTTTTAGTTCACCATCAACTATGCATCTTTTGAGGGTATTAATTCCTAATTATCTTTATATCCCCACCATGCCACCATGTCTAATACACATATGGTCCTCAAAAAAAATTTTTGTAATGTTTGCTAAATCAATGAAATTAATGTTCTCTCTTTTACCCATTACAGTGCTACTTTCCTACTATAGGAATATGTATTTTCAGATTTTGAATGTTATAGGAATAACATCCCCTTCACAGTTCCACTGCATCTACCTATGCCCTTTATGTCACCTGTTCTTTCTTTCCCTCATAAGGATCTAAATTTGTTTGAATTTGTTTCCCACTTAATTTATTTTCAAGAAGTATGCTACATTAAGCTCATTCAGCCATAGTTCTCTTGCTTCATAAAGCAAGTGATAAATCAAGGATACCTCTTCTCCTATTTATAAGTACAGAGAAAGAACAGAATGGATCTGCAACAAACCACAGAAAAGCATCACATTAATTATAGTAACTCTACAGACTTTTTTTCATAAGAATAGAAAAGATTCAATGGTAGTGTACATTTTCCAAAATAGGTTTAATTTAGCCATCACATAGCCCTTTTAGTGTGCATTTAAATAAAGAAAGCAGAAAGAAGGATGAAGAACTTGGTGAAAGAAAGCAAGTATGCAAATAAGATAGTATCCCAAAAAATCAGGAATCACAGTAGTAAAAATAACACAGTAAACAATGCCAAGATTAAAGAGATTCATATATAAATAAGCCAAACCTATCTTTTCTAAAATCTTAAAAGTAAAAACCAATCGGATAAGGAAGACAAGCAACTGGCTTGAGCCGCCCGAGTGCAGAGCTGAACAGCCCTGCGTGCAGCTTGCCCGGACCGGCCCTGCAACGGACCCACCCAGAGGCACCGTGAATTCCCACCACAGCCGAGCTGAAGTCAGAGTTTGGGCAGCGCTGCAGTTTTCGGGGACCAGCATCAACTCGCAGCAAGTGATGGGAATAAGACCCTCCCACAGGAAAGGGGAAACCGACTGGACGACATGTTGGATTTGGGCAGGACAGCCTTAACTCCATAAGGAAGTGGCTTCACCTGGTTGCTACCCTCGCTGAGCGGATTGGTGGAATCTGCTTGGACTAGGCCACGCCCCTGGCTGGGACCCAGTGAGTCGCTTCAATATTACTTCCCTGAGATCAGTGCACACTGACACAGTGAAGGCCTGCAAAGGTTGACTGGCCCAAAAGGGAGGAGCTAGCGCACACTGCCCGTGGGTGAACTCTAATCTCTGATAACCTATTGAAGAGGGCTAAAGCTCCTAGCCTGCGCCCTCTAGAGGAGCCTTACACAACAAGAAAAGGGTTTGGGAATTACACTGTACACTTGTATGGAAGGAACCAAAAACATGATGAAAGGGAGAAATAAGAAACAACTCCCAGCCCCCAACCCTGAGAACATTGATCCAGGAGAGGTAAATACAAAAGAGATTGAGGACAGCAAAAATGCAACATCAAACACAGCGTTATCGCACATAAAGAGATATCTTCAGGACCTCGTAAGCAGGACCAAAACTGAAATATTAATTCAAATTAAACAAGAGATAAGTAGATTAATAAAAGAAGGGCTGGGCACCTCTCAAGAAGACACAGACAGAAGAATGGAGGAACACAAATGGAGAGAAAAATTTAATGAAGAATTCAGAAAAAACCTAGAATTCATGAAACAGATTCAAAGAGATTATCAGGAAACTAAAGACTCCAT